>PVJC01009800.1:0-45344 GCA_004026665.1 Murina feae
GGAGAAACGGTTAATTTTACTATTTCGCTTTTATTAGTTTAGATTATATGTCAATTATACCTCAATTTAAAAAATAAGCAAACAATCATAACAACCTCTCATTCAAACAAGTGGTGACTTCTTATTACTGACCAAAAGAACAAAATCATCACCAAAATAGTTTTCTCAGCCTCAGAAACATATGCCAGTTAGTGGTCCTTTAGCACAGGGTCAATGACCTGAAACAACTTTTTACGGCTTTCTGTGAAGGTCTCAGTGAGTCCCTATCAACCCTGGAATCTAGCCAAGAAAGCAAGAGTTTGGATGCTAATGAACAGAGGGTATGTAGCAAACAGATCCTTTGACCCTAATGCTAAAGACTCATTTTCTTTATTTGAGTCAGATTAATAGTTTCTCTCAAACTGGAAGACTGTTGCTCAGAATGATTCCCAGCCATGGGGCAGGCCACACCTGTAATGTATATACTTGCTAATAAACAAGGAGATACTTATGACATCCGCTACTAATGGGATTTCAGGCTGGACAGTAAGTCTGAAACTGGCTGCACCTATTTGGGATAACAATAAAAATTTAGCAGTTAATTTGACCCACAAGAATTTTTTAGAATAATATGCCTCTGATCCCTATTGTATATTGACATATTTCCCTATTATCTCTTCATACAAATGACCAAAGACAATTTCTTGGTTTCTACCTCCAGGGCAAAGTGGTCCTGTCTTCATAGTCATCTAAAATGTTCAGCTTTGTGATTTGGGGTATATGATTAAATGTAAAGCCAAGCATAAAATGGAACAACTAATTTTAGGTTTGAAGTCTCTTAGGGCAATTAAAACTTCCTTAGTCTTTTGTGTTTTGGGCAAACTTTCAGTACAGAACTCTCATATATCTGCGCCACCAATATGCAGCATTGCCTGTAATAAAAGTTATGGGAACCTATACTTTCTAACTATGTCAGGTATACATCACATTGCCTTTCCCTTTTCCGCATCATTGTGACCATAGGCTTGCTTAAATGACTGATATTGCTTCAATGGCTTAAATGGTTGCTTTTCATTCTTAATGTATTTGTTTCTGCTCCGCCACTCATAAGAATGGGAGTCACCTTTATAAGCTGGGTCCTTTGTCCACTTTCCTAGAGATTTTTTAGAGCATCATTGCTTCCCATCATGTACTGGTATGAAATGTCCCAGGGTCGTGTTGTTTTTTCCGCTGAAAGGTCCGGTTCTGCCTACTGCCAAGGAAACCCTGATTCTTTATAGTGGACAGTAGGGCAATGAGAAAGGAGTCAGGGCCTGGGAAAAGCAGACGCTTACCTGCTGGGGAAGCCAGGGGACATTAGAAAAGCAGTGACCAACTGAAAGTTGGAACTTTTTAATGTTACTAACTACATGCTTTTCTCATTCTACTGTATAACATCCTTAAGCCTGTTTAATTATATCATGCTTACTAAGGGAGCAACTTAAAATAGTGCCCAACACTTTACCATCATACCACACTATCAAATCCCAATCTATTATTGTCATGTGAAAAAAACAAAACAAAAAAATATTCCTACTGACTCAAGGCTTAAATTTACATTGAACATTTCTATTTCACTGTATTCTATTTATTAACAGCATTTTCATACATATCTATACAGACTGACTTATAATAATGACAACCTATATAAGATTGAACCATACCTACCTATAAGTTTTTGTTTGAAAACACATAGAATAAGTGGAAACCATAAAACAAAAAACTTTTATGTATTTAAGTTAGCATATAGACCTACCTAATTTGTACTAACTGAAAACAGAAAGCAGATAGAATTGATATCACTGGATATCCGGAGCGGTCTACATGTGCTTTAAGTTGTAAAGGAAACAGTCAAATAGTAAGCACAGATGCTGCTGACATTCCGTTGCTTCTGTCACATTCATTTTTTCTGATCCTTCTCTTGGGATCATTTACTCCAAGTGTCTATCATGTGAGAGTGAGGAGATCGGGAAGCTCTTCAGAGGAACACCACTTTTTAACGACAAGCTGCTATTCTGCCCTTTCCAAGTTGTGAGATAATACATCTTCCCTCACAGACACTGGGGTTGAAACTGTTTAATGGTCAGACAATATTTAACCTCAGCCAGTGATTTTTTTTCCCTAAATGATATTCCCCAGTAGCAACATATAGCATCGCGTTATTTTAGGAGACTAATAGTTGCAATTAATTTTTCCCCAAGGCAGAATGCCAACTACTCCAATTTACTCACAGGTTATCTGCTGACATCTGTTCTAATTCTCCTCGGAGGGGAAGGGCCAAACTACAGGGCATTCTGATGGATGAAGGCACTGTTCACTGGGTCAAACTATTTCTAAGAAAAGTCATCTTTCAAAAAACTCTGTCCATGGACCATGGTAAGAAGGTAGGCTTCACAGCTGATGGGAAAGATCGATGCTCCCCCGAGAGCATGTGGTAAGAGAACCATTGTCTGTGTTATCAGGCTTGTTTCAGCGGAGTAAGACATTTATTCCTGATCTTAGTGAAAATGCCTTTAATGAACCCCATCTATTGGGTTGAAAATAACTTAATAAATGCTTTGTTAGGAAAGGATTATTCTTTGGACCCCTGAGATGACTCACTAAAGCTAGAGGCCCACCATTTAGTGTGCTTCTGTCTTTGTTTATGGTAATTTCATTTTTGATGTGATACATTATCTATACGCCAGTCAACAACTCTAAATAGTGATGCCTGGGAGCAAGCACAAGACAAACCATTGGGTGTTTTATATACAGTTACACACCACTTAAATGATGGGGACACATTCTTAGAGATATGTCATTAGGTGCTTTCATTGTGGTGCAAGCATCATAGAGTGCACTTACTTAAAACTAGATAGTATAGCTTACTACACACATAGGCTATATAGTATAGCTAGGCTACAAGTCTGCAACATTTTACTATATAAAACAATAAGAAATTAAATCAAGCACAAGAGAAAATGATGTGATCAACAGATGCTGTAAATATCAGATGTATGAGACTGTTGTATCATAACATACTGTTTTACAGCAAAGATTTTTCTTTAATAAGTAGAAAAAGTACACTCTAATGATAAACAGTATGGTAAATACAGACCAGTAACAGTCACTTATTATTAGTCATATGTGCTATACTTTTATATGACTGGCAGCACAGTGAGTTTATTTATACCAGCATCACCATAAACATTGACTAAGGCAAAGCTACCATGTCACTAGGCAATATAAATTTTTCAGCTCTATTGTAATCTTACTAGAGGCCTGATGCACAAAATTCATGCAAGAGTAGGACTTCCTTCCCTCAGCTGCTGGCACTGGCTTCCCTCTGGCACCCAGGACCCAGGCTTCCCTCGCAGCCCCAGCTTCATCCAGAAGAACGTCTGGTCTAATTAGCATATTACACTTTATTATCATAGATGGTCCAATGGTCATGTAAGCAATGTCGTTGACCAAAAGTTTATATGACACATAACCATTCAATCTCTACTCTACCAAACAGTATTTCATATGTTGTTCTCTGGCCTCAAACCCACAGTATTTCTTTCATGACCTTCATGCTCAGCTGTTGAACCTGCTTGTTATTTTCTGACAAAATAAAAGGAATCTTTCATAACATTTTGCCATCTCATTTACTCACTGGCCTGCCTCTGTGTCCATGTATGATGAATTTTATCTTATTATATTATTTTATTTTTAAAAAATATATTTTACTAGAGGCCTGGTGCACAAAATTTGTGAACTCTAGGTGGGGGCTCCTTCAGACCAGCCTGCACTCTCTTGCAGGTTGGGAGCCCTCGGGAGATGTCCAACTAATGGCTTAGCCATCAGTTAGACATCCTTAGTGCTGCCTGGAGGAGGAAAAAGCTTCCGCCACCACCACTGTGCTCACCTGCTGTGAGCCCGGCTTCTGGCTGAGCAGTGCTCCCCCTGTGGGAGCACATTGACCACAAGGGGGTAGCTCCTGCATTGAATGGAATTGAACCAAAATGGGCTCTCCAACATCCCCTGAGAAGTCTTTGATTGCAAGAGGGTGCAGGCAAGGCCTAGGGACCCCGCTGGTGCACGATCACTGAGTTGGGGAGGGATGCAGGCGGTTGGCCAGTCAATGAGGGACAACAGGAAGCTTCCAAGACATGTCCAGCCCATCTTGCTCAGTCCTGATTAGCCAAACCCCACAGCAAGCTAATCTACCAGTCAAAGTGTCTCCCCCCTGGTGGTCAATGCATGTCATCGTGACTGGTCAACTGGTAGACTGTTTACCCTCCTGGTGGTCAGTGCACATCACAGCAAGCAGTTGATCAGCTTTAGTATATCATTAGCATATTATGCTTTGATTGGTTGAACGGCCAACGAGATGACCAGACACTTAGAATATTAGGCTTTTATTATATAGGGTTGATTTCAGAGAAGAAGAGAGAAATAGAAACATCATTGATGAGAGAGAATCATTGATCAAGCTGCAACCTGGGCATGTGCCCTAACTGGGAATTGAACCATGACCTCATCGCTCATAGCTTGATGTTCAACCACTAAGCCACACTAGCTAGCCATCTTAGTATTTTAGGTCTTCCTAAGTAACACACAGGAGTTATTATCTAAGACCAAACTTTCCATTGTGTACTAGCTTTCACTCCTCTTGCTAACCCAGGGATATTGCTTCAATGAGACTCTTGTATATTTTATGCATTATTAATTTTTACCACTTAGTTGGATTATTCAAATCAGTACACAGACATTACCTAATTTATCTCATACTGAAACAAAAGACACAAAAAAACTTCTCTGGACCCTCACATATGTTTCAAGATATCACACTATTCCTCTGATTTTCTCTGAACCCTGTCTCCAAAGTAATTCTTCAATCATCTCTAAAATCTCTAAACTCCATCAAGATTTTGCCTTTGTTATTCTAATTAAACCCTTTCCTTCAGAGCTCCAAATTACCTCCATATTCCTAAATCAATGGCAATGTACCTGGTTTCATCACACGTGACTTATTAACAGCATTTGGTTCACTCTAGTGGTCCTTTGAAATCCTTTCTTCATTCAACCTGGGATACAACACCTCTTATAAAACAAGAATGGAGTGTCATGTCTGAGGCTGTGAGCATCTTAGGAAGCATATTTTATACACTGCATTAAGAAATTGGACTCTACCTAAACCACCCAGAGCCAGAGCAGGAATTTAGGAAGAGTGACACAACAGAATTTGTTTTGAAGAACAACTGCAAAGACTCTCATTAAAACAAACAAACCATGGGAAACTGTAGCACTGGTCTCCCAAATTTACTCCCTCCCATCTAAGAAAATTATACTCTTTTCCATAAGAAGCAAAGAATCTTTCTCTAGGCAGATGACACTTTCATATATATTGTTAGGCTGATCCATGTGACATATTGGGGCCAATGAAATATAATCAGACTTGAATTATGTTGTGTTCAATAGAGGCTTTAAATTAACTCTGTGGTTTGGCTTGTCTTACTCTTTTCTTGCCTTCTGGAATGAGAATAGCAGGCTATATAATAGTTGTTCCTTCCCTTAAAAAAGGAAAAACACATAGGGTAGAAGCAAGTAGAGTTTAGCAGTCACAGCCAATCCTGCAACGTATAAGCTAGAAGTAATATTATTTTAAATCACTGTGCTTTAGAGTTGGAGGCCAAATGTAAGTGTTCCCAGTGTAAATTTAAAGGAATTTGGTATTGATCATCTGAAATATAAGCAAAATTGGGGAGTAAAAAACTAACATGTTTTTAAAGGAAAAGGAGCTTTATTTCAGCAACGTATGAACATAGAGATATAGTGAACTTTTTCCAGAAATCTTATGTAATAAAAGGCTAATACGCAAATTGACCAAACAGCAGAACTACCAGTCGCTATGACATGCACTGACAACCAGAGGGCTGACACTCAATGCAGGATCTGCCCCCTGGTGGTCAGTGCACTCCCACAGGAGGAACGCCGCTCAGCCAGAAGCCAGGCTTACTTACGGCTGGCCAGTGCAGCAGCGATAGCAGGAGTCTCTCCTGTCTCTATGGCAGTGCTAAGAACCCCTCAGGGGATCTCCAACTACTGGCTTAGGCCCACTTCTGTGAGAAAGCGCAGGCCGGGCTCTGGAATCCTCTATAGAATTAAGAACTAGCCTATGCAGAATTAAGAAATAGCCTAAGGAAAGCAAAGCTAGACTAGAAACAGGAACTGCCCCCAGCTTAGCTACCAGAGCGAAACCACAAGGTCTGCACCAGTTCCGGGGACAGCATATTTTCCCAACCATAACCCCTAGAGACAAAGAGCCATTTCTGTGAAAAAATTGCTGCGTGTGGTTTATTGCAAAAACTTGCTTACATACAAAAATTAGCCACCTGCGTGTGGTTTTTGCCTTTAAAAACATGCATCCTCCCCTTGCTCGGGGCTCCAGCAAGCAGACTCATGCTGAGCTGTGTGCTGTGAGACCGAGTGCACTCGAATAAATCCTCTTGCTTTTGCATCAAGTGCTGCGTCCAGCGTCTGTCTTGGGGTCGCCGTCCCCTTCCCATGGACAAAGGCCATTCCGGGCCTTACACCTCCACCCCCAGTACATGAATGTCATGTACTGGGCCTCTAGTATATTGAAAACAAAAAGACAATGGTTATAAGATTAACCTTACATGAATCCAGAAAACATAGACTATAGAAATGAGCAATTATCCTCAACACAGTGCAAAACTATTTGTGGTGAGAGGAAAATAAGGTCTTTGGAAACATAATTAACAGTGTGTTGACTTGAATGTAACAGAAAAAAATATTATATGAATTATTTCTAAAATAACTCCCATGTTCAGGCTAAAGAATGACAAACTGTATTTCTAACACTAGAGTCCAGAACCTCTCGGGAGATGTCCACCTGCTGGCTTAGGCCCGATCCCCTAGGGGTCCCCTAGGGGATCGGTCCTAAGGTGGCAGACATCCCTCTCACAGTCCAGGACTCTCAAAGCCCGGAACCCCTTGCTCCTTACTGCCCACCTGCAATGGAGGTGGGAGAGCCTGGCTTCTGGCTGAGTGGTGCTCCCTCTATGGGAGTGCACTGACCACCATGGGGCAACTCCTGTCTTGAGCGTCAGCCCCCTGATGTTCAGTGCACATCACAGTGACTGGTCTTCCACCATTCAGTCAATTGGCATATTAGGCTTTTATTATATACGATTATTCAGGAAATTAAAACATTTTGGCTCAACGTTTAGTTAGAATAATGTGCAATTCAGGGCTGAATTTTTTTGAACTTTTCCTTGGGAATTACAGTTTGTTCTAGAAATCTAATAGCCAAGGATCCAACTAAAGTTATTTAGAGTATCTATTTAACTATTTTCTAACTGATGTGAAGGATGCCCTCAATATTAGAAGACAGATGAAGCTCATTGAAGAGAATAATTAAATTATTTCCTTTTTGCCTATTTCAGAAAGGTAACAATGCATGAGGCATATGAACTGACCTTATTTCAACTTCACCATAATCCTTCTTTACCTGCTTTGTTTCTTTTAATCTTCACAATAACCTCAAATAGGTATGATTTCTATTATCCCCCTTACACAGGTACATCTAGGTAATTTTCCCAAGCTCACACAGTAAGATGGGAAGCTAGAGCCAAATCGATGTCTGTTTGCTCACTACACACATCTTCTGCTTCTATTGGAACAATGCAGACATTTGACTACAGAGATACTGCAATTTACAGTTCATGGATTTTATTTTATCTTTATTATTGAAGATATTACTGATGTCCCCTTCCCCTCCTAGTTATCTCCTTCTCCTCACTCCCTCCCCCTCCTTAAGTCTTCACCTCACTATTGTCTAAGTCCCTGGGTTTTGCATACATTAAAACAAAAGTAGCAAATGTTCAAATTATAATAGGTATAGAATTTATCTTAGGATGAAGATACATTACTTGAATGTAAAGCATTAAATAGAAGTTAATTATTGTGCTGATATCTACCATATTGCTTACAGAACAATTTCACCAGACATCCCGTTGCCTCCCCTTCACACATACACAAACAGACGGCCAACTGTGCTCCCATGCTTATGTGATTATCAGGAAGGACATCTCTCCATTACCATGCCATTGTTCTGCCCACTGTCGTAAGTACTTGTTTGTCCCAGGATGTGCTGGGTCTACGTCCCAACAGTCAGACTATAGCTCTTGGATTTTGTATTTTTTAAACTACACCTAAGAAAGTTTTTCAACCTCACTTTGAAGCTAAAGTTATAAGTTAGGAAACTTGGAATATTTGTGGTCATGAGCTATTCATTTTTTAAAAAAACACAACAAAGCTATTCTGCCTCGGAAAGAAAATAAAACCGACAGGTAGTGAAAAGCAAAAACAAAAATAAAAAGCAAAGAAACAAAACACAAAAGAGAAGACCTGGTCAGATTCATGGCTCTGGTTCCACTTGCTTCAGTTCCATGAGGAAATGAATTCCACTTTTGCTTAAGCTAGTTTTAATTCAGATTCTACCACTTTTAACCAATGGGGTCCTAACAAAGAAAGACAATATTTTAGAAAGCTCTTATCTTAATTTATCAAAGCTGTCTCTAGAACACTTATTGCATAGGCATTACAGGGTGGGTTCTAAAAAATGAGAGGAGATAAAACATTATGTCTTTCACAATGGAGAAGAGAAAGAGACATTGATAAGGAAAAAATTGTTTTTGTGTAAATGCACTCAGATTGCTACAAAGAATAATGAACTTTGCATACTTCATCTAATCAGTGTTTAGATTTAACAATATTCCTGTTGTCTTCCAGGGTGAATATGTGCCCATAACTAAGGATGAATTAGCTTGTCTAAAACCTCAATTAATGTGAAACATCATAGCAATGTTACAAAAAAAATCTTCATTATTTACACATAGAAAAGAATAAAATTCTAGACCAGGATGACTCTGAAGTGTTAAGTCAGTAATGAGGAGCAAGGAAATAAAAATATAGCCATAGGCTTTGTATGTTGCCTTAAGGTAATTGAGGATTAATCAAAGTTAGTTTTGTCTCCCTTCCATAAAATAAACTGAAATGTGAACATAAAATATAGTAAAATATGTTTGTATACATAGATATATATGTGCATGAGTGTGCTTTACATCTACACCCAACTATAACAACTCTTATGACAAACACAATGTCTTCACTTTTTTCTTTTTATCAACGAGGCTTAATAAATTGGTAAGAAACTCTCCCACTGTATATGTTTTTCTTTTTTGTTCCCTGCTTTTCCCTACCAAATGAAAGCTATTGCTGACACAGCACACGTATCAATAAAGAACTGCTGAACAACAAATAGATTCTATCAACAAAAAATATTATTAAATAATATTGAAGTGAGATTACTCAGGGAGCAACAAAGAAATAAGTGTGAATCACAACAGTTCATAAAACATTTATATGGATGCAGTCTCCGAAAGATCCAGCTTCTGCTTGAGTAGGATGTGAACCTTTATCCTACAAGTCAGAATTTTTAGTTCACTCTTACCTACCTTCATACTCACACATTCTAACCAACTACAGTCACAGGAAGAAGAGGGGGGAAAACCCAGAGGCATATAATAAACAAAAATGAATATATCACTCTATGGGACAAGGAGGGCAAAGTGTGATTGTGTTGGAGGCAGCGAATTGTGATGGTTTGTAAGCATTCTGCTAGAAGACACAAAATGCTCACGTTTAGCAAATGTATAACATGGTTTACTTTGTTTTTATTTCCTTACTCTGCATGATAGTTATATTCTGAGGTTAATTTACAGAGGAAAAGAGAAATGAAATTTCCCAACAGAGAAGTACTTATTGAGCACGGATTCAGTAAGCAGCATTACGTTAGAAGAGAAAAAAAAAATATTTGGAGAAAGATGGCTGGTAGTCTTAGAAAAGGACTGTGTTATATCAAGTAATTTGCCATCAGAATAAAGCTTTGGTTTTGGTCAAATGTGTGTTATAAATATTATATTACATATTACATATATTGTGCTACATGTTATATGCTATATATTATATATTACATTATATATTCTATTAATCATCTAATTATTAAGAAGTTTGATAGACTAAGGAATCACTAACGAGAATTCAGCAAGTAAATAGCATTTTCAGAAAAGCATGAGATAAACTGTTCTCACAAAATCTTTGAATTTCTTTCTGACTTAGAGTTGATCTCTCACTTAGCAACAGATACTCATTGAGTAACAAACATACTAGTTATTTAACAATCAATTATTTAACAAATGAGCTCATATTTAATAAGTATGCATTTGCAGTTACTGAAAAATCTATTTGGTAATCAGATACTAGAATGAGAAAATATATTGTAACATTTGAAGTGTAAATCAAGGTATGTTTACCTTTTTAAAACATTTTTTATTATAATGTTGGCTAAAGCATAACTTATTGTGATCAGACTTTAAGAAAAAACATGTTAATGAACAATTTTTGTTATGATTTCCTAAAAGAGTATGAAGGGCTCTGATATTTGCCCACCAAATACCCAGAAATCTTCCAGATAGTACTGAGGGGGGAAAAGTATATCAATTACTAATGAGATTGACTGCACCTGATTCAAGGCCCATCTACGCTAATAAAAGAGTAATATGGAAATTAACCATCTCTCCGAGATGCCTAAGCCATGCCCATCAGCCAAGCCATGCCCACCAGCCAATCAGAGCTGCTGTATGCAAATTTAACACAGCCAAGATGGAGGAAGGCAGCCACCAAGTGGGTGGCGGCCAGTGCAGCTTGGGTAGCAGCCGGCAGCAGCACTGGTGGCAGCGGGCAGCAGGGCTCAGGCTGAGGAGGAGGTGGAGCCAGCAATGGGGACCCTGGAGGCGGTGACCAGCATGGCTGGCTGGGCTCAGGCTGCAGAGGAGGCAGTGCCAGCTGCCTCACCCAGCCCCTCACTCAGGCTGGTCAGGTACCCCAGTAGGGACCTGAACCCTGACCGGGCTGTGGGCAGCCTGAAAACGGCCCTCAGCCCCTCACCTAGGCTGGCCAGGAACCCATGGGGTGAGGGGTCCCACTGGGGGGCTTGACCAGCCTGCAAACAGCCATCAGCCCCTCACCCAGGCTGGCCACACATGCCAGCAGATGGACATCCCCTGAGGGGTCCCAGACTGCGAGAGGGCACAGGCCATGCTGAGGGACCCCCTCAAGTGCACAAATTTTTGTGCACCAGACCCCTAGTAATAAAAATAAACTGAAAAATTAGAAAGTGAAAGAAGAAATCTGAAGTCACATATTAAAATGTATTTCCAAAGGCTAAAACATCACTACAACAAATAATTATTGAGCATAACATATAATAAATATGCTAAATATAAATAAATTTACTCTTAGATAGGTTATATATTTTCTTTAAAATTTTATAATGACTAAATGTCAAAACCTACACTTTAACTTTGTTCCTTTAGGCCTATATTTGTTATTTATTTCCATATAATTTCTTGTCCTCCAATCTGAATAATTTGTATTCCTCCCATAGCTAAAATATCCTTCACCTCTCAAGTTCCCAAAAGTCTCATTGCAATACAGTATTAGCTCCTAGTCTTGAATCTCATTATCTAAATTAGGTCCTGGTGGGAATGAGGTGGCTGGGGTGTAGTTACTTATGTACAGTTTCTACAGTGTAGTTCTTCACTATCTGTGAACCTAAAGTGTTATTTGCCTCCACACACCATATAGTCTTGGGACAGACATAGGATACTTGTAGAAATTTCTGTTCAAGAGACCAGGAATGAGTACCTAGTTACAGTAATTCCTGACTCCAGAGGGTGGGCAGGTCCTGGAAATTGCTCAGTCTCTGCACCCTGGGCATTGGTTTGTGCTCTCTGGGTCATCCTTCTGCCAACTCTCCTCCCCCCAAAAAAACAAAAAACATAAACAACAACAACAAAAAAAACTGTCACAGGTTTTTTAGTGAGTAGTTTGACCAACTTACCTCCTTTTAGCATAATTTTATGGGTCCAATGACCTATTTTTATTTTGTACTGTCCCTATTCCTTTCAGTTAAAAGTGTTATTGTATCTGTGAATGTAATTCTCTCGAAATCACCGTGGTCCTTCTATGACTGTATTCTGAGGATTATTCATTCAGATTTCAAAAGGCACAGTCCCAGCTGTCTTTGTGATAATCCCTCCTCTACCTTGGGCTCCAGTTGAGGCTGCAGTGGTGGAACCACCTCAAGCTTCCTAGGCGTGCAGTTCTCGGAGGGGATCTGTGAAGCACACTTTTATCTCCTTAACGAGTCTCTAGCTTGACCCCACCTTTGGTCCTTTTGACTCTTAAAAGCTTTTACACCCTAGTCACACCCTGGGCCCTATCATTAGACCAGCAATTGTCAACCTTTTTCTTCTAATAGCACAATTAAACTTACTAAAATTCTGTAGCAGAGGAACACAAAAGGATATTTTTTGTTGATCTGACCCAAAACTAGGTATAATTTTGATTCATTCACAGAAGATGCCTATTGCTGTGTTGGCTGTTGGTATTTTTATTTGGCAATCTAAGGGGAAAGAGGTGCATGCCCCTGACTAAACAGTCAGGTAATGCATGTGTTAAAAATTCTTGTGGTACACCAGTTGAAAACAGCTGTTCTAGACCATGTTTTCCTGGGAATGTCCTGGACTCAGTATTTGCTCAGAAGCCAATTTGAAATTCTGGCATAATTTGTCATTTGAGAAAGTTAAGAATTTTCAAAAGCATAAAATCTTGGTTATGTTTAACAGTCTTTCCTTCAAAATCTCTATTTTCACATTTTCCAATAAGAAGCACCAACAAGTCAGATACCATATTCAACACTCATTAGAAATCTCTATTGCTGGGATAAGCAGGTAATTAGGTACATTTCCTGCTTCATGCTTTACTTCAGTGCAGGTGCTGGTGCTGCTCATCTTTTGGCTTTCCATCAGAGAGATTTGCTTTCCCGCGTTTGCAATAACACCTTCCGTATCTCCTTTTGTTGCCTCATTGATACTGTCCTCAATGTCCAGAATTCTATGAACAGTCTTCTGAAGTCAATTTAGGCCTTTAAAAAAAAATAATTCCTCAAAATCCTTTCAATCTCTACCCACTCATTTCCAAAGCCATTACATTTTTTGTTGTTGTTTTTAAAGTATTACAAATAGTAGTACATGGGTCCTTTTTCTCCCATTGACTTCCCTCCAGCTTCCTCCCCCACACATGCCCTCACCTTCCTAGTGACTGTGTCCATTGGTTATGCTTATATGCATGCACACAATCCTTTGGTTGACCTCTTACCCACCCCAAACCCTCCTCTGCCTTCCCACTGAAGTTTGACAGTCTGTTGGATGCTTCATCTCTGTATCTATTTTTGTTCATCACTTTATGATGTTCTTTATATTCCACAAATGAGTGAGATCATGTGATATTTATCTATCCCTAACTGGCTCATTTCACTTACCATATGCTCTCCAGTTCCATCCATGCTGTTGCAAATGGTAAGAATTTCTTCATTTTCATAGCAGCATAGTTTCTGTTGTGTAGATGTAACACAGTTTTCTAATCCATTCATCTGCTGATGGGCACTTAGGCTGCTTCCAAATCTTAGCTATGGTGAATTGTGCTGCTATGAACATAGGGATGCATATATCCTTTCTGATTGGTGTTTCTGTTTTCTTGGGATATGTTCCTAGAAGTGGGATAACAGGGTCAAAAGGGAGATCCATTTTTAATTTTTTGAGGAAACTCCATACTGTACTCCACAGTGGCTGCACCAGTCTGCATTCCCACCAGCAGTGCACGAGTGTTCCTTTTTCTCCGCATCCTCTCCAGCTCTTGTCATTTGTTGATTTGTTGATGATAGCCATTTTGACAGGTGTGAGATGGTACCTCATTGTTGTTTTGATTTGCATCTCTCGAATGATTAGTGACTTTGAGCATGTTTTCATATGTCCCTTGGCCCTCTGTATGTCCTCTTTCGAAAAGAGTCTATTTAGATCCTTTGCCCATTTTTTGATTGGATCATTTATCTCCCTTTTGTTAAGTTGTACTAAATTTTGGAAATTAAATCATTATCAGAGATAACATTGGTAAATATGTTCTCCTATGTAGTGGGCTTTTTTGTTGTTTTGTTGATGGTTTCTGTTGCTGTGCAGAAGCTTTTTATTTTGATGTAGTCCCATTTGTTTATTTTCTCCTCAGTTTCCATTGCCCTAGGAGCTGTATTGGTAAAGATATTGCTACAACAAATATCTGCTATTTTGTTGCCTATGGCTTCTTCTAAGATTTTTATGGTTTCCCATCTTGCATTTGGACTGATATGTGAAAAAAAAAAAAAAAAAAAAAAAGTGAAACTAGATCACCAACTTACACCATACACAAAATAAAGTCAAAATGGATGAAGGACTTAAAGCCATTACATTTTATGTTATGGCAACACCCAACTTGCTTGTACTAATAACAATATTAGTTATCTATTGCTGCATAAAATATTACTCTATACCCTAGCATAGATTAAATAAAACCAATTATTTTCTCAGTTTCTGTGGGTCAGTAATCTAAATGTGGCTTAGCTGGTAGGTCTGTGTCAAGGTATCTTAATGTCTAAAATGAAAAGATTGAGTAATGATTGGGGCTCATCTGAAGACTTTATTGACAAAAATATTTGTTTTCAAATATACTCCCCTGTTTGTTGGCAGGATCTAGTTCCCTGAGGGCTGTGGTACTGAGAAACCCAATCCTTTAATAGTAGTTGGCCAGCAACCTTCCTCAGTTATTTGCCATGTGGGCCTCTCCATAAGGCGGCTTTCAACATGCCAGCTGCTTCCCTCAGAACAGGTGATCGAGGGAGGAAGAGAGAGAACCCCACGATGGACCCCTCAGGATTACTGTAATTTAATCTCAGAAGTGATATGCCACATTCTATTTGTTAGAAATGGATCACTTGATCCAGTCAATCCTCAGAGGGAGAAGAGTTTACAAGTCCTGAACACCAGGAGGCAGGATTCTTTAAAGCCAACATAGGCCTACTTACCACAAGCTCCAACCCAGTGTTTCCTCTGGACCACAAAGCACATTTCTAGTTACATTTATTCTGACCTCTAGCAGTGGAGAAATACAACTCATTTATGGAATTTTTTATACTGTGCAAAATACAATCCATTTTACAATCCTACATTAAGCTATCATGACTATAGGGTGGTAAAATACCTAAATTAGGCTTTGAAAATCTATTAGTTGTATTACTTGCCATTTTTATTAAGGTCAGTATTGTTATTTTAAGATTGATCAGAGGCAGAATCTTATGGGTTCTTCACATTTTTTTCACATCTTATACATAATGTACTAATCACAATTTGTTGCTGCCTCTCTCTGCAATTATTTTTGTAGAGCAAATAGCTTTGGAAGATAGTATGTCTCTCTCCAGAGCAAAGGTCAGACACACTTATGGCCAATATTTAAATTTTGGTTTAAATAACTAAACTCCACATTCCCTTCTACAACACAATGCTCTTTGCATGCAACTTTTATATGGTCTTCTTAATGTGGGAGTTGGTGCTCAGATAAAAATAATGCTACTACTCTGGTTACTGCTATGGCTGCGAATAATATATTATCTTTCATTTCTGACCCAAGACTCTTATGTCTACAACCAGCATCTATGAAACTAAAGCAGGAGAATGTGTTGATTTCTAAGTATGGTTAAATCTCAGGCCCTTTTAATTATTTTGAGAATGAATGGTTTTGGTAAGTTGTATTAGATTTTAAACATATATATTTTATTATTGAAATAGTAATATTCCATTTTATGAATGTGCTGTCATTTAACTCACGATTCACCTACTTTCAAACTAATAGTCCTGAAAAGAGATCTGATTTAGTCATTTGGAAATTAAATTGCCTAGAAACAATTGAAATTGTTTCCACTCCATTTTGTCTATCCATGTCATTGAATACAAACAAAAACTGAAACTAACAATTATTGACCATCAGGAAGTTATTCTGTTCATATTATTAATTTTTTTATTATATTAGAGTTCCTTTTATGGAAAATACCACAGAATTCAGATTATTTATATGTTAAACAAAAAAATGCCTATTTTCTCTTTTGCAATTTAGAAAAATGTCATTATTCGTTTTGTTTTCACAACATCTCAGTCTAGACTGAGGAGCACCTGTTTATCCTGGAGCATAGCCTAGCATCACTGCAGTACTCCATGCACCAGAAAAACAAACACCTGTGCACTCGCTCATGGAGTTAGTAACCTTACGCCAAGGGAAAGGGGGCTTGGCAGAAGATGTGCTATTGTCAAGCAGAATACTGATGGGCTCTTTTATAAAATAAATATATAGCCATTTTGTTAGAAAATGTGTATGGAGGTTAAGTGTTCTGTTCACTCAGTTATGTATTCTTTTGCTTAGTTAACTTCATTTAGCATTATATTAGTAGGGTTCACCCACGAAAACAGAAGCCACTCTAGGTATTCTAAGTAGAAAGACATTTAATACTAGACACTAAATCGGCTTCCAAAGCCGCTGGTAGGGTGAGAGAGAAAACTTAAGATTTCAGGAAATTCCAAAATGTACTGATATCAAGGGAACTATCACCAATGAACGTAGCCACCTACAACTCCAAAGCGGGCCATTCTCAGGAGGATGGCTGAAAGTCACCGATGAGAGTTTGTATCTACTGCCTCCCAAAGCCCATAGACCTGCTGATGCATAACAGCATTGCCTTTTGTTTATGTCCCCACAGTTTTGCAGACAAAATGTAACTGAAGCATGATGGCAAGAGAGTTCTGATGCCATAGCTTGCAGACTTTGAATCCCTACAATACACAGAATATGAAAGGGATAACACAGAAGAGCACAAATGGTATTGAGGATCAGCAAATGACGTCCAAAGGAGCTCACCCTTTATCAACTTGTCATCCTGACCCAGCCTTCTATAGTTAATCAAAAAAACAAATCAAAAGTACAGTGAGTTTCAGGAATTATTACTGATATATGGATTTCAAAGACAGAAAAAACAAAGGCTAAGGCTTGATAAGTAGATGTTGAGCCTGCATATCATCTAAGGAGTTTTACATGATGAAATTCAAATTCTGATTAAATAAAATAGAATTTTAGAATCTGTTTTCATCTTATTACATTCAGGAAGTCATTGGCCTGGCTATTTGATTGCACTGTGGGTTCTCAATTTCCTGAAAGTATCCTGGGGCAACATCCTGAATTCACAAGGTTCTGCTCTCTCAGATGATGTCAAATATGTTTAAATAAACCATTTCTCTGTTTCATTAGGTCACATGTTTCTGGGCATTAGGGTTCATGATAAAGATGAAGAATACTTATTATCCCATTTCTCATTGTGATGTGATTTCCTCATTCAGAAGCATTTTTGTGTAGAATACTATAATAAAGCATAATAAGTCAAATATACTATAGGTTCAGGCAAGACATGACTGACATAGGAATAAAATATAAGTTTACAATGTGTTAATTTCATTGAGTACAGATTAGTACCTCTTGCTTTCTGGAAGAAATCCAATATATTTATTTAATATCTGGTCTCTGGCTTGTTCTACTAAAGTATGGCCTTATTGGAGGGCTAAGACAAATCAGGCATTTGGTAGTGCCCAAATCATCCATGATAAAGCAAAGTCATTATTACTGAGCTCATGTACATATTTTCCATCCCAATTACTATGGCCATTCACTTTGTGAGACCAAATTGAACATGTAGTAAGGAATTTAGGACAAATAAGCTGACCAAAATATATAGGAAAATTTACCTGTATTACAGATATCTGTATCTATAGTAAGGCCCCTGTGGTAAGTACTTCTTAACTGGGCCTGTTCTTAAAAGTCAATTCACTATATTTGTCCTTTTGGGTTTTTTGTTTGTTTGTTTGTTTGTTGTTTGTTTTATCATCAATCTTCTTAATTTGTCCTTCCAACCCCTGGTTATCTGAATAATTTTTGACTCCTTGCATCCACCATACCAATTGCATGAATAGGGGAAAATAAGATGCTCTAAAATCTTTCCATTTAGAAAATCTACCTTCTCCAACGTCCTTTATAAGACCAAACATATCTCAAAATGTATTTAAAAATTAGACATAGCCAATACTGTAAAAATCCTAGGAGAAAACATAGGGGGTGAAGCTCCCTGACTTTGGTCTCAGCAGTGATTTTTTTTTTTTGTATGTGACCCCAAAAACATAGGCAACAGAAACAAAAATTAACAAGTTAAAAATTTCTGCACAACAAAACAGTCAACAAAGTGAAACAGGCAACTACAGAATGGGACAAAATATTTGCAAACCATGTATTAGATAAGGGATTAACATTCAAAATATATAAAAAACTTACACCACTCAATGGCAAAACAAACAATCTGATTAAAAAATGGGCAGAGGAACTAAATACACATTTTTGTCCAAGGAGATGTACAATGGCCAACAGGTACATGAAAAGGTGCTCAACATCACTAGTCACCAGGAAATGCAAATCAAAACCACCAAACCACACCTAACATCTAGCTAAAACCAAGAAAAAAAGAGAGAAGGGTCGGCTAGAAGTTACAGAAATGGGAACACTTTTACCAGTACACTGCTAGGGGGAATGTAAATTGATACATCCACTATGAAAACAAAATGGAGGTCCCTCAAACACTTTTACATAGAACTGCCAGTGCTGTTTAACTAAGTCTCACAGGAGCAAGAGTGTGGTGCAAGAGCTGAATTTAACCACATTGATAACAATGATTTGAATGCCATCGTAGAGCAAGGAATCATCAGAGAGACTCCAGGCCTCTTTTTCTTTTGTTTGCAGAGTAGAAGCAAATTTGCATGTCATTACCCTTTGCTCCATTCTACCTTCCTTAGCCATTAGCCATGACTCTCAGAGTGATCCTGGCTGCTTTTATCCTGAGGAAACTGGTAAAACTGTTTAAAATACAAATTTCAATTCCTGCTCCTGGAGATTTGGATTAAGTGGGTTCAGGGCAGGGACCAGATGATTCCCAGGCAGCCAATAGATGTACCAGGAAACAGGGTCCCTTATAACCATTGCAGAGTCTGATCTCAGAAGATTGATAAAAATGGACCTACAATTTATTCACAACTCAATTTATGGATCTAGGTTAGTGATAAGGCCCAATTCTCTTCATGCCATTTTTCTCTACTACTTTATGAAGTTTGCTAAGTACTTTATCTCTGTAAGGGAACTGACTCAAATAGCATCATCTTAACAACTCTCTCCCCACCCTCCCCCTGCCCCCATAGTATATCTTCAGAACCCTTTTTATCTGATTTAGACCTCTCATGTGTAAAGCTTTTATTTGCTAAATGTATTTTGGGGTATGTAGTAAATGAAAGTTGAATTTTAAGGAAGTATTTTTATCTTAAAAAATAGATTTTTGTTTTCAACATAGAGTTATATTTTGCTAGTCTCCTCAGCTATGGCACAGAGGATGTGGTCTGAGTTCATCATTCACCATATTCTCTCAGGTTCACATGTAGTTAGCTTTCATTCTGTGTTGGGAGATGTATATGAATGGTCTCATTATGATTTGAGGAAAAAGTTCAGGGAAGATATATTTTACTTCTTCAGTATATTGCACTGAATCTATGCGTTTTACCTAACATTTATTTGACAAGGTATAAACCGATTGTAGCTTACCATGTTCCCAAAGCAAGACCTCACAATCCTTCTCTAAGACCGATTTTACTCATCTACCCATGGAAACATGGCTCCAACGTGGTTCTCTTGAAAAGCTCACACAAAACTCTCACCCATCACCTCCCTGACTGACTCTTCCTGCAGATCCATAGAAGAACAGGAAAAAGCACACACATGTATTGGGGGGAGCAGGTGTTTGGGGGTATCAAGCAGTGCTCGTCTTCTTTTTTCTCTTCCTTGCCTTTCCTTCGTTTTCTATGAGTCCCAGAAAGTCATATGCAAATGCATATACTCACTTTCTTGCCTCTAGGCAGGGAAATGATCCCATAAGCGGATCAGTCTAAGTGGAGTTAGGAAAGGCTAAGGTCTTTAGCCTCTAACTTCTCTTTAATATCTGTCTAGGGACAAACACACCATCTATATCTTTTTCTCAGTTTTATTCCACAGCAGTGTCAAAAACGACTACCACAAATGTAGAGGCTGAGCAGCATTTAAGAATACAAATCTGTACAAGAAGGGACTTACCTATATCTAGTAAGTTGCTGCCTTGCTTGCACAAGAATTAATTAGATGAATACCACTTGTAGCTAATGGTATCATTGAATCATAACATGGGAATGGTAAAAATCTAACTTGGTTTAAAAAAACAGTCAAGGCATGATCCATAGAACAGGAAAAAGCACACCCATGTAATTTGAAATAAATAAAAGGTTTGGTCACAGTTTGAAATCAATTAAGAAGAGTTCAGTGCCATATAGATTACACTGATACTCTGGGTCCCTAAAACAAAAGCCACATGAGCCAACCCAAAACTGGAACTCACATTTTGCTAAGAACAAACAGTGTTAACATTCAGATGGTAACTGCATTTACATAACTATTAATAAAAGCAGTGTTCACCTAAATCCCAAATGCTTAATAACATACAGCGTAGAGCTGCCCATCTAGGCTAAACTAATACCTAGTATGTATTATGACCTTTCCTATCACATTTTATTGTGTGATTGTTCTTAGTGGAATTTCTCTTATGTGCCTATGCCTTTCAAACTGCAGAGGAGAATGAAAAAAAAATGACAGGAAAAGGTCACACCACTGCATGGTGTGTAGCTCCAATTTCAAGGGAATATGAAATTCAGGTACTGAGGAGCTCTGGGTCGTGTCCATGAAGCCATGAGGAGAAGGCAGCAGCCTTTAATGATCACAGGCCTCTTTGTTCAATTGAGTGTGACTAGATGAAGCAAGAATTCAAACTGAGTCTCAGCGGTGAACTGTCTGTTGATTGAGATGTAGCTCAGCCAGAGGAAAACGCTCCCGAGGGATTGGGATTCTACTGAGAAGGCAGGAGCTAAAGCTGATTTCAGGCCTGGCAGTGTTCAATTTAGGTGCAGTGTAGAACTCTGATTCAGTAAATAAGACGTTTTTAAGGTGCTTTCCTTTTGGGTCTAGTACATATCCCAAAAATAGTTTAGGAAATATTCCTCACTTCTCAAAAATCTCAACAGAAAGGAGTTATTTCATCTTACCCTCTAACTACCTACATTTCAAAATAGTACATATCCGTTAAATCAAAACAGATAAGTACTAAAATAGAGCCAAAGAGATAACAGTGTTCAACTCATTTTTGTGTGCATGTATTATGTAAACATAACAAAGCTACATTTTTACCATGCCGCCTAAGGTTGGATTACATCTGGTCCAATTTGTCCATTTCACAGATAAGCAAGCTGAGTGCCTAGGGTACCTTGTAAGTGGCACAATAGCCCTCACAATTCTTGTGGCTTTCCTGCCACACTGAGGTTTACCATTATACCATGATGATAGGCAAGACAGTTCTAGAAATACAAAGTTAGAAAGCACACATATCGGCTGTTTCAAAGGGTTATCTCTGATAGTAGCATCACCTTACTAGAAATACAAATTCTCAGTTCCCAGCCCAGAAGAACTAAATCAGAAACATTGGGGAGACACCCAGAAATCTATCTTTAATAAGCTCCCCATCCCCCACCGTGACTCTGACCCACATTGAAGTGTTAGAACTAGATACTAATGCTGACAGCAACGCCCTACACACCTTACACCTTTATCCCATACAGAGTTTAGAATTAGCTTGTCAAATTCTTTCAAAGGAAACTATTGTGGAGAGATTTTAAATCAGGGCATTCAATCTACTAACTTTTTTATATTTGGTCTTCCTACTTAAGAACAGGAGAAAGTTTTAATTTAAATATTTGTTCGTGTTTTTTGATTAAGTTATATCATGTTTCTCCTTAATATTCCTGCTCATATTCTGTCAAATTTGTTCCCATGTACCTTGTTCCTTTGTTTCTATTTAAAATGATATTTCCTATCAGTTTACTCTGGTTTACTGAAATGCTCTTTTTGTTTTAAATGGATCTTTATTTTTGAAAGTATTAAAAATGACCCTTTTTTTCCTGCATTGACCCCCTTCACTTTCCTCCCAAACCTGCCCCCAGGCCTTCACCAAATTATTGTCTGTGTCCCTGGGTAATGTATATATGCATGTAAGTTCTCTGATTAATCTCTTCCCACCCCCACCCTCAACCCCTGCCTTCCGTCTGAGATTTGTCAATCTGTTGCATGCTCCCATGTCTCTGGATCTATTTTCTTCAGCAGTTTATTTTGTTCACTAGATTCCACATATAAGTGAGATCATGAAGTATCATCTCACACCTGCCAGAATGAGTACCAACAGCAAAATCAACAAGCCACAAGTGCTGGCAAAGATGTGGAGAAAAGGGAACTCTAGTGCACTGCTTATGGGAATGCAGACTGGTACGGTCACTCTAGAGAATATAGAGTTTCCTAAAAAAAAAAAAAAAAATTAAATATTGAACTGCCATTTGACCCAATGATCCCACGCCTAGGAATATATCCTAAGAATCCCAAAACACCAATCAGAAAGAATGTATGCACCCCTGTGTTCATAGCAGCATTATTTACAGTAGGTAAGGTCTGGAAATAGCCCAAGTGCTCATCAGTAGAAGTGTGGATAAAAGAGCTGTGGCACATCTACACCATGGAACACTATGCAGCTTTTAAAAAGAAGGATCTCTTATCCTTTGAGACAGTATGTATAGGGGGGTGGGGGAGGGTTACAAGCTCGGGGGTGGGGCTTCAGAATATTTTCAGAATATTATGCTAGGTGAAATAAGACAGTCAGTGAAATGCTTTTTATATACTGATCTTAAACACAGAATCCTTTCTGAAATATTTAATTCAAATAATTGATCTGTATACTGGCCAAAATCTAGTGCTATGTAAATTAGAAATTATGATAACAGAAATGATTTCCTGTGCCTGATTTTAAAAGGAATGCTTCTAGGATATTCAACCATTCTCAGTACTGTGAGCTATAAGTTTGGAGGGGTATGCCTTTTTTGGGGTGAAATTAATTCTTATTGATTCCTTTTAAATAATTTTTATTATAAATCATATTTTATATCAAATGCATTTTTTCTGGATCTACTGAGGAAATTATGTTTTTATATGTGCTACTATTATAAATATTATTCTTGCATTCCAGGAATAAACCTAACTTGGCAATACTATGCTATGCTTTTGTAAATAGATTCATTTTGATACTCAGGTTCTTCATAAGAAAGGATGTGCTGCTGATGAAGATTCTTCCTCTTTCTCTATTTCCTCTCCTTCCCCTTTGCTTTCTAAAAAGTTTATATTATACTAGAAGCCCAGTGCCCAGCGTGCAAAATCGCTCAGCCCCGCCCACCGCTGCTCACAGCCCTGCCCACCCGTGCAAGTCTTTGGTCCGTATGACATCAGGGCCACTGGGTTTTTGTAATATAGATTGGAATTACCTGAGCTTTGAAAAATTTTTATGTTATTTATATGAAAAGACATGTGAGAGAATTGTTTTATTTGCAGGAATATTTCAAGCTACTGATTCTATTTATTTACTTACTAATGGATTATCCAGGATTTCTAGTTCTTCTTTGAGTGACTATTGGAATACACTTTCTTTAAATTTTATAATGTTTAGCCCTGACTGGGGATAGAGCATCAGCCTGCGGACTGAAAGGTCCCAGGTTCGATTCCAGTCAAGGGCATGTACTGCGGGCACATCCCCAGTAGGAGGTGTGCAGGAGGCGGCTGATCAATGTTTCTCTCTCATCAATGTTTCTAACTCTCTATCCCTCTCCCTTCCTCTCTGTAAAAAATCAATAAAAAATATATATTTAAAAAAAATTTATGATGTTTCTAAATTTTTAACTGTATTGCCAAACAGCTGTTTATGTTTTCTTAATTTTTTAGAAACAGCTGCATTTTTAGTTAAGCATTCTTTTTTACTTCCTAACATTACTTATTTGTACTTTTTTGGCCCTTGTGATACTAGATTCCATTTTGAGGATAGTTATGAAAAATCAGTATATGTGAAATGCATACAATTTGTTAAGGTCAATGTAGATGTAGAAAGTATGAAAAAGTTTGTTAAGCCTGCAATTGGCCCCTTCTTCAGAATATTTATATATATATTCTTTCCAATGTTTGACTTATTCTTAGAGTAATCACACTGCTAACTTAAGAGAGAAATAAATTTTATGACATGTGGTGTTATTTATACATGCAATGGATTTGGCGCTTTTAGAAATACAAGCATGAGCAAAAGTAGGTTTATAGTTGTGAGTATGTGAAACAGAGTTTATTTTTATTTTATTATTTACTATTTATTATATTACTTATTTGTATTATAACTGTAAACCTCCTCTTGCCCATCCCATATATTGCTAAGAAGAAACTTCTACCCAAGACTTCGTAACGGATGAAATTCAGAGACATAAACAGGCATGAGGAGTAAAAGTCCCCAAGAGTATCTTTTCTGTATCACTGCTTCCACCTTCTTAATGAAAACTATGAATTTAAATTAGACCATTTAATAGATGTGAATAAAAAAAATGGAAATTAAAAGTGCAGGTTAGAACAACATTGTTTGCATAAGAGCTAAAATAGCAAAGTGATTAAAGAGGCTCCCTAGGATTACACATGGATAAAGAATTGCTCAATTACTCATATAGATACCTATATAGCACTGTACATTTTCATAAATTTTAAACACTTAAAAGCTACCTTCTTTGGTAACAGAATGGTACAATACCTAGATAAGTTCCTTTTAACCCAATAAAATGGAAAATTTTATTAATTTCCTGCAATAGTTATTTTAATTGAATAATTATATTACTAATTCTCAAATTCTGAAAAGTAAAATTGTACAATGGAATCTCCTGTTATTTAAAACTAGGGGCTCACTGCACAAAAATTTGTGTACTCATGGGGGGGAAGGTCCTTCAGCCTGGCCTGTGCCCTCTCACAGTCTGGGACCCCCAGGGGATGTCAACCTACTGGCATGCCTGGCTAGCCTGGGTGAAGGGCTGATGGCTGTTTTCAGGCTGGCCAACCCCCCCAGTGGGAGTGTTGGCCAGCTTGGGTGAGGGGCTGAGGGTCATTTTCAGGCTGCCCACAGCTCCCATTGACCCAACATCCCAGCGAGGCTGGCTGAAATCAGGTTTCTGGGGCTTATTTATCCTCTATAATTGAAACTTTGTCGCCTTGAGTGGAGGCCTAGGCAGGCAACGGAAGCCTCCTGTTTGCTTCAACTCCACGGCTTCTATAATTGAAACTTTGTTGCCTTGAAAGGCCTAGGCAGGCAGTTTCCTCCATCACTGGTGCAATGGAAGACTTCTGTTTGCTCTAACTCCATGGCTGCCGGCCGCCATCTTGTCTGGGTTAATTTGCATACAGCCGCTCTTATTGGCTGGTGGGCATAGCTTGGCTGGTGGACATGGCTTGGGTGTAACAGAATGAGGGTCAATTTGCATATTACTCTTTTATTAGATTAGATTACTCCCTTTTCTATCTCATACCTCCAATTTAGACTATTAGTTCATTTCCAATTAGATTTATTTTGTTTAGAGTTTTAAGGGAGAGTTATAAATTATATCACTTAGCTGAAAAACCAGTAAGTGAGGCATAATGTGTTTACCACACAGGATAATTTATTTCCTATTATATCTTCTCAACCTCATGCCCATAGATTCCTGGCTCACCTGAAGAATGAGTTAGTCAATTTCCTAAAGAAAGAGAGCTCAAAACTGAATCTATTCACTCAAATAAATGTTACCGGGCACCTATTTATGGAAATATTTGTTAAATAAATTATATATGTTAGGATACAACAGGAGAAACCTTTTGTACCCTAACATATACAATTTACCCAGCTTCTATGGACCTCTTCCTCATTAACTTTCACATTTCACTCACTCTGAAGAAATAAATGTATGTTTATGGATTAGAACATTCAGTCTGGTGTAAAAGAAAAACTACCCACTCTCAGTTTAGTATAGCCTCCTTCCCTAGTTTGGTCTGTCTTACTTCACCCTGGGAAGCCTGTAGGTATAAAGGCATGTCATCCCTTTCTCCTCTAAATGTCCTATAGTAGCCTAGAACTAAGCCTCAGTCTGCTACAGAAAATGCTGATAACTGATGCTTACAACCTTTACCTCAGTTAGTTCCTGCATCTGAATATACAGGTCAACTTATTCTGCTAGTATCACCTTGCCTCTGGAAACAAGGCCCTCTTATGTGGGGTCCCTTTCAAAATATCTCATAGCTGACTGCATTTTGCAGAAACTGCATATTGCGTTCCCTAAATCCTTAAGCATCCTTTGTTGATTTTCAGTCACAAAACAGGCAGTGAACTAGCCATTTCCCTGAGTCAGACAGCATTCCATGAACTAGTCCATCTCCAAAACACAGAAGCCAGAGTCCACAAATGTTTACCTTGGACTTTTCCTCACACAGTTGAAAGTGATGTAGGTTCATCTCCAAAGCACCATAAACAGGAAATTCTCCTGAAATAAATTCATGCTCTACAATTGCTACAACCTTCAAATTAATCTCATTTATGTTCTTTCTGAGTTGGTAATAAGCTAAGGGTCACAAATCAGTTTCAAAATATTTCATCCTATACTACTTAAGGGATATAGCACTCATTTACCTTTCTGTACCTCTGGGATTTCTGACAAAATTTTAGACGACCAGGATAATCTCATTCAACATATTTATATATATAGAGTAACTTTTCCAGACATGGAGATGAAAAATAACCCTCATTTTCTTCTGCAAAAGAAGGAAGGTAAAGTAAGAAAAGAAAATAGCTTAGGATTTTACAAACAAAAATGGCAAAAGAAGTGATTAAATTTCGGTATAGATTACATATAGTGTAATGGTTCTGGACACTTCCATTTGGAGATTTCACAGATAATAGATGTAACATGCATTTGTTCTATGTAGATGTGTTTTGTTCTATCTGATCCCACAATACTCCTCAGAATATGACATAATAAATACCTGTTTGCTGCACAAGAAAACAAAGAGTCCAAGATGTGTTAGTTTCACCACAAGAAAATGGTGGATCACATTTCAAATCCAGGTCAGTCAGAATCCAGAGCCCAAGCATTTTCAAGGGCAATTTTTCTAGTCAGTACTTATGTACACAGCAATAAAAAGAGAAATGAAAGACCCTGCTTAATCTTCTTAAATTTTTTAAAATCTGGGTTAATACAATTTTCAGTATTAATGTGACTCCTATTGTGCCACTAGCAATTTTTCATCTAGGCATTAATTTTTCTTTTTTAAAAATATATTTTATTGGTTTTTTACAGAGAGAAAGAGAGAGGTATAGAGATTTGGAAACATCAATTAGAGAGAAACATTGATCAGCTGCCTCCTGCACACCCCCTACCTGGGATATGCTTGCAACCAAAGTACATACCCTTGACTGGAATCGAACCTGGGACCTTTCAGTCCAAAGGTCAACGCTCTATTCACTGAGTGAAACCGGTTAGGGCATTAGTTTTTCTTTAAGCAATGTAAAGTATTAAGATTGAAAAATTATCCAAGATTGAAATGAGTTAATTAAAAGAAAACTCTTTGGGTGATAAGAGAAATTTCAGTATGAATGACTCTACAATGCAGATATTAAATTTTTAAAACTGTTTGTTCCAATGTGTGGAATCTAATGAATATATATCTACTAGGGGCCCGATGCACAAAAATTTGTGCACTCGAGGGGGGGGTCCCTTAGCCTGGCCTGTGCCCTCTTGCAGTCTGGGACACCTGGGGAGAGATGTCCACCTGCTGGCGTTCCTGGCCAGCCTGGGTGAGGGGCTGTGGGCCATTTTCAGGCTGCCCACAGCCCCTTAAGAGTTCGTGCACTGGAGGGGTGGGAGGGCTGGTGAGTGCAGGCGTGGACGTTTCCTACCTGAGGGCCCACGATCGCACATGCCTGATGGGCCCCCACCGCTGAGGGGACACGCCTGGCGCAGAGCTGGGTGGCAAGCTAGGGGCGGATGCTGGTGCAGGATCCCTCGGTGGGGCCCTGCTGCTGAACAAACACACCCGGGGTGGAGCCGGACAGCAGACTGGCTTCGGGTGCTCTGCACTGTGCAGTAGACGCTCTCGCATGTCCTGCGGAGGCCCCTGGGGGACAGATGAAGGCAGCGGACCCTGGACAGGTGATCTCACACACCCCCAAGGAGGCCCCTGGGGGAGAGCCAGGCAGCGAATTCAGGACAGGTGCTCCTGCATGTCCTGCAGAGGCCCCCAGGGGGCAGATCCAGGCAGCAGACCAAGGACAGGCACTCCTGGATGCCCCGAGGAGACCCTAGGCCAGACCCCTGCCCTCCCACTGAGCTGACACACCTGGCACAGCTGTGCCAGCTGCAGAGGCTCCCAGTGCAGAGCCGCCCTGCCAGCCTCCATCTTGGCTGGGTTAATTTGCATACAGCTGCTCTGATTGGCTGGTGGGCGTGGTTGTGAGCAGAGGCTCAGCCAGCCTAGGCAGGCAGTTACAACAGAAGCCTCTGGTTTGCTCTAGCTCCATGGCTGCCGGCCTCCATCTTGGCTGGGTTAATTTGCATACAGCCGCTCTGATTGGCTGGTGGGCATGACTTGGCTTGTGGGCGTGGCTTAGGTGTCTCAGGTAATGGTCAATTTGCATATTACTCTTTTATTATATTAGATATGCTTATGTATGACATATATTAATATATATTGTAGAGAATACATATATTTATATATATGTATATGCATGTATGTGCATGTGTGTGTGTGTGTACATAGAGAGCAAGAGAGAAAGAGAGCAGACACAAATATATAAAAGAATAAGCATTTGCACAAGATATCAGAATACAAAATTGAGGATAGACAAAATGACTTAGATTGGTACAATGAGCAGGAGAGAAGTGTTTACTTGGGCCACTTCTAGTTGTTTAGTTATTTTAACCACAGAAATACTTTTAGATTTCTACTTTGTAACAGGTGAGTAAAAACAGACACAGTCTCTGTTTTAATGGGGTTTACGTATTATCGGAATCAACAATTAAACAAGTGATAATAATTATGTTGGTTTGGGTATATGGTGGCTGCCTTCTAAATGCTCACCACTTATGTCTGTAATTAGATAATGAACAACTCCTCTGTTTCAAACAAATAATTGTAATTACACTTGCCTAAAGCTTTCCAAAATATTTAGCAGTTTACTTCATTTTGCCTCTTTTGTCAAGAGCCTCTCTTTGGTTAGAAAAATAGAATATTCCTTCAGTGGGCAAAAATAATTCCTTAAGGGGACTCCACAAAATTGTATTTCTTCAAAGTCCCATCTAGTTTGGTGAAGACTTTACCTAGTTTGCTTTATTAGTAAGATATGTCACACCAATTTCCCCATAACTAAGTCTACCCTCTTGTTTATTATTCATAAAAGGAACACACTATTTTTATGTTTTGGAATTATTTTTTCATGGCTCCCTTCTCTATAAGCATTACACAGAAGAAGTGTACGCTAAGACCCACTTTGAGAAAAGTTTAACATCTGTCTTTCCTTTTCTCTGAAATTTTTGGAATATTCATTTTTTTATTTCTACTTAGTGTTATTTGGGGTATATATTTTAATATGTCTATGTTTTTTGTTTTTTGTTTTTTACATATTGGATCCTTCGAAGGGGTTATCACTTACATTGCACTGACTACATATTTTTTCTCTTTTATGTCAGAATTAAATATGGAGAAGTTGCCCTAATTTATTTTGTTTTCTAAGAGAAGAATTTGTGTTCAAAATAATTCAAGAATTGCTCAGACACTGTATTTTAAGCAGTACCTCAATGGAGCTATTTGAAGGACCTCCACGAAATTCTTTTTCTACCAATATTAAAGCATATAGTACATTTCTTTTTTGATATAATTTCAGTCTGATTCTCTCTTGATTATCAGCAAGTTTCTACCCTCACATTTATGTACTTCCATGAAGGTATATGCTTTCAGAAACTACATTTTTTCTTCTTCTTCTGCCTTTGCTCTTATGAAGTCTATTTCTTTTGAGCATGTAATACCCATAGTGTATTGTCATTTTTCAAATTCAATGTCCACTTCACAAAGCCACAGTGATAGCAATAAGACTATATATATATATATATATATATATATATATATATATATAGAGAGAGAGAGAGAGAGAGAGACCTATTTTAGAGTCTCAAATGAAATTTACTTATTATCTATCCTTTGTGTGTTTGTATATAAATACTGAACCTGTGAATATACTGAAAAGAGAAGCGTTTTAAGCCATGGTCCTGAAACCCAATTTTAACTCAAGCATGACATTTTCAAATACAGATAGCTCCTTGGAGATTTTATTTCTCTTCTGTAGTCTCAAAGCTCTAGGATAATCTGTTATGAAATTGATATAAAATTTTATTTGATTTATTGGGTTTCTAGATTTAAGATTCATAATACTAAAAAGGACACTATTAGTTTTATGTTTTTCTTTCTTTGCATGTTCAAAGAAAATCTATAATCTATAATCTAAAGTTATAATTACATTATTTTAACAGTTTTTATACCTATGCAAATTCTTTAACAGATGCATATGCAGTCTCTCCTAAAAGATTATCAAACTTAGGCAAAGCAACCTTGTATTAATAACAGAGCCACTCTTTGTCTCCATGCTGTGGTTTTGTTTTTATAGAGCATCTATGAATGAAATAAGAAAGTAACATAGCCTGAAGAGACCTATAACTTATTTTGTTAAAATCTAGAGAGTAAATTAAATTGTTTTATAATTCAATAAATAATTAGCTGAATAGTTGGGTGAAAGGGTAAATATAATAAAATACGTATAGTAGCTCAAAATAATAATCCAACATTATTCTTACGTAAATTTCTAAAGAACATTTTTTTCTGAATATAAGAAAATTAATTAGTACAAGAAATATTTATTGGTTATCTATTCTAACAGCTTTAGGCAGAGGAATTAGAATAGTGAATAAGAAAAAAATATTTTAAAAAATATTCTGATATTCTTAGAATATGTTTCAGTAATAGATGTAGAGCTTATGTATATAAATGATGAAACAACATAATTTTGGGAAATATTAAGTGCTAAGAGAGAAAAAAAGGTAAAGAATTAGTAAAATTGGGTAAAGAATTAATAAATGATCAGGACCTAGCTTAGCAGTTGTACATGGGATGGTGAGAGACACAGAATAGTGAGATAATAAATAAAATGATATTTGAATTTCCTTGAGAAAAATGTGTAAAACCAAGCCATGCAAAGACCTGGAAGAATAGCATTGTAGGCAAGAATAAAATATATTTAAAAGACTCAGATACTGAATACAAGAAATATTGTGAATATTGAAGAAACCTCAGAAAAGCTAATTTGGCTGCAGAAATATAAGCCAGGAAAATACTTAAAACACTTCATAAAATTGTGCACAGAGTCTGGAATCAGAAACGGTCTCTGTTAAATCTTGGCACCACAGCTGCGTGACCGTAGGTCCCTCTGAGCTCAATTCTTTAATATGGCAACCGGAACTGAGCACACCTGCCTCGAATCATTATTGTGCGTGTGAATGAAGACCTCAGAACACATGTCCCTCCTGCTGCACTGGGGGCAGATGGAGGCAGCTTAGACGGGATGAGATTACATCTCACCTTGTAGGCCAAGTAAAAAGTCTGGATTTTATTCTCAATGTGATGAGAACATTAGGGAATTACAAGCAGGTAACAGGTATGAACTGATTTATATTTAAAAAAACAAAAACTTTTGGCCACAGTTAGGCTCAGTGGTTAGAGCATCAGCCTGCAGACCAAAGGGTCCCAGGTTCAATTCTAGTCAAGGGCGCGTACTTTGGTGCAGGCTCCTCCCGGCCTGGGCCCTGGGCAGAGCTTGTGCAGGAGGCAACCAATCGATGTGCTTTTCTCATATGGATGTTTCTCTCGTCTTTCCCTCTCTCTTCCACTCGTCTTAAAAATCAGTGGGAAAACACCCTCAGGAGAGGATTAAAAAAATAATTAATAGATAGACAGATAGATAAAAATCTGTCAAGTGTGGGTTGGAGCATGAATAGAAGCAAGGAAGTCAGTTGGAAGACTTTCAATAATGTCAGCGTAAAGGAGGAGGAGCTGTGCTGCAGTGAAATTAAAGTATTCTTTTCGTTTCATTTTGATTGACCATAAATTGCCTCCAGGTCTAAAAATCTCTTGGACTTGGGACCAGAAGTTATGAGACATGGGAAAACTACCAGTCTTTAAAGTATAAGAAAGATACCTTGATTTTAGTCCTACATCTACACTGTTTTAACTTGAGGGAGTCATTTGCTATCTTTAAAGTTTTACATAAAATCAGTCACTAACCTCAGTAATAATGGAGATGATTCTGGTTCTACAAACTTATAACAAGTTTTATATGGAGTTTTAAAAATGTAATTTAATATGAAAAGGGAAATAAAATGCTACATCTTATAAACTTTTAAACTGTCCATTAAATTATCTCTTATTTCAAATTAATTTTTATGTGTGAAATAAAAATTTTATGTCAAATAATTATTTTTAATAACCTAACTTTTTCATTTTTAATAAAGCATGCATAATTTCTTAATGTTAGGGTCATGGATTAGGATAAGATACTAAACACTTCTAAAATTTGCATTTAATAAATTGCTGAATTATTTTCAGAACTATACATGATCATGTCTAAATGTCTCTTCAGACTAAAATCATCAGGATTTCACTAAATTATCTATTTAAATTTATTCCTTAGACCACAGTCTCTCACTAGCATTTATTCTATCTCTGCTCCTCCTCTGTCTGCTATTCTACTCTTTCTTCTTCTCCATTTAGTTCCCCATCTCTTGAATATCCCTGTCTTTAGCCAAATACCAACCCTTCTGTATCAATTAATTCCCTCTTGCTTTTTCTTAAGGTATCTCACGATTGTTGAGCATTAGGGCACTTTATGGAAACAAATAGTTACAACAACTTTAGCAATAAAAGTAATTAAAAAACCTCTATGTCTTAGAGTTATAATTCCTTTTGAGGCTTTAAATTTCCTGATTATTTTTATCAAAACTTCATATTAAGAATATTTTTTCACAAAAATATGGCCATTTTTATTTGCTATATGTTTCATACTTTATGTTTTACCAAATGATAGCATTAAAAATTGTAGCTATAAAACTTTTAGGCATGGACACTAATTATTTAAACTATTGTGTTGTCTGTGAACATTTAATCAAGGAAACTAGTATTACGTTAAATTAATCTGTGTAGTATTTACTTAATAGTAATGTTCCCTACATAAAATACAGAATTCGTTTTCTTTCTATAATATCATACATGTTGAGGGTGTTAGGAAGTATAAAATAGTTAGCTTTTTTTGGATCTCATGTACATTTCACTTCTTTCCTGTTTTACCATTTTTATCACTTTATAAAGAGAAAATGTTAACTATATCAGTAGTTTTTCATTATGATCAAGTACATTTTTACAGAAATATTCTTGATTGTTTGATAGTATATTTAACCAAAATTGTTCTTGGAGAAAATACAAGATACTGATTCAGGTTGTTTTATTGAGCAGGATGTAAGGGTAATTCCTTTCCCAGGTTCTTGCCCATATGGACTCGAAGAATGAAGCAGGTGAGAGGTATAGGAACTTTACTGCAAGCAGATACTATCTCTAAAACTATAATCGCAAATTCCTACATCCTAAGACTCTGTCCCTCCTGGCAAACAGGGACACAGGAGTCCCCTAAGAAGGGTGGCCGCTGCTTTCTTTGTCTTGAGGCATTACATAGGCTGAAGTTCTTTATCTGAACACGACCCTTTCCAATCGGACTCTTCCTGAACTTAGGACCACCATGCGCTTCTCATTGGTCACTCCGCTAAGGCCAAAGCCCACGCGGAGGCCCCCTTATTCTGTGTCTTTTCTTTGTCCTTTACATATTCATCTTATTTGTTCAAATTGGAGTTATTTTTTATCCTTCTTATGGTGCCTAGCAACCGTGTCCTGCCAAGCCTTGAAACTGAAACTGCTGGCTTCTCTGTTCAAAAGCATAAAGTGTTGCCCCAATCCGTTTGGCTCAGTGGATAGAGCGTCGGCCTGCAGACTGAAAGGTGCCAGGTTCGATTCTGGTCAAGGGCATGTACCTTGGTTGCGGGCACATCCCCAGTGGGAGGGGGGGGGGTGCAGGAGGCAGCTGATGGATGTTTCTCTCTCATCGATGTTTCTAACTCTCTATTCCTCTCCCTCTCTGTAAAAAAATATATATATATTTAAAAAAAAAAGAGTAAAGTGGTCTCTTTTTTTCCCCCCTTCATTCTCTTGGCCAGAGACTTATTGCCCCAGCTGCTCAGGCCAGAGGTATCTCTGTCTTTGGTTTATGGCTGTTTTAATTGCTTAGGCCAAGGTGCCTCCATCTTCTCTGAACCCCCTCCCTTTCAGTCTTAAGCTAGCTAGTTAACCCTTATCGATACTACCAACACTTAAACATGACTGCAAAATAAAATTTATGAGAAAAGAAAGGGATAAGCTTAGCTTCAAAAACATTTCAAAAGTTCTTTGAATATCATTAGAATAAGTATTTTTTGATAATGAAATGATGGAAAAGAAATAATTCATTTTTAAAGTGCTTCTGAGCTAAAATAATGCCAGTACTATAATACGCCATAGAATATTCGAATTTCTATGTTCTCTGAAATTTCAATATAATGAAGAAAAATTGCTTAAATGGAGTCTATTATCATATTATCTTAAATATGATGAGGCAATTTTTCTCCTTACCAGAACAGAATATTTCTATGTATATTACCATGTCTTATAATAAAGGAATGAGTACCTTCTCACTTTATATATTTTCTTTCTTTGTTAAATTAGACTATAATATAACCAGGTAACTGGTTTAACTGCTAAAACAAAGGCTTCCAGTTCTTCCCTGTTTCCGTGGTTGGAAGGTATGGGAGAACAGTAGAGGAAGGTTTGCTGGGCTAAAGAAAGTTTGTAAAAAAATGGAACTAGGTTTTATCCACATGACTTGTAAAATATTTTCCACTCAATGTTTTGAAAAATTGGCTTTAGAGGACCACCTGTTTTAGAAATAAAGGGGGAAAAAAACAGTTGAGATTATGTTTGGTGCTTCTTTTACCTCATTTCTCGTGAAGATTCTTAAAATGTTCTCTTCCATAATTTAGTTATCAAGTTTATTTGTAACTGTTTAACAGGGTAGCATCTATGAGGCAATCATAGATGCAATTATGGTTCATGATATATGAAGGAAGTTTGCTTTCAAGTAGTAATGATATTTAAGCTAAAGACTAGAGATTAATCTATTGAAAACCATAACTTTTAGTTATGCTCATTCTCCAAAGATGTCAAATTACAAGTATCTAACAGTTCGGTAGATAGTCTTCTAAATCAAAGCAATTATTATCCAAAACATAGAAATTATATGAAAATGAAATACTCCCAAACAGTGCACTTCCTTAATTTGGTACTTAGTTTTACCTTTATAATGAAATTAATGAAATTCTCTGATGAGAGTATAAATGAAAGGTTTGAACATGTGTTCATGTGGGGATAAAGATCTATGGATTCATTTAGAGTAAAGAAAGTGGAAAAACATTTTACTTTTAAATTTATGTTTCATAACTTGTCACCTTTGTTTGACTAGAAATTACTAAAATATTTGTAGCATAAGCTTACACTAAGGTGCAAGTTTCAGAGTATATTTTGAAATAAAATAGGGGGAAGTTACTGTATTAATCTTCAATTTCTGTCACAAAATGGTGTATATGCAAATATCTAAGATCTAAAGCCTTCTTATAGACTATAAGATTTAGAAAAATACATGTATGAGTAATCCTTGTTCAACTCCTAACACTGTCAAAGAAAAAAATATTCTCAGATACAGTTGAACAGGCAAGAAAGGCTTCAGTTCAAGGTTATTACAACAGGTGAGAAAAGTCAGACACAGTTTGAGCTTCACTCCACTGAGACAGAGTTCATGAGAGTTTTTAAGAGCCAGTCGGTACAGGAGGGATCTAGGTCACCTGTGTTTCCTAAATGGCCTAACCCAAGGGAAGATTAAGCTGTCTCTTCTTGACAGGAGGCATTTTTACAACTTGGAGCAAGGGGCCCACAAAGTGAGGCTCCTACCAATCACAGAGCCTTGAGGTGCTAGCTTCCTTGATAATTACATTCCAAAGTGTCCTTGAGAAAGACAACCACGGGTTATAAAACTGGCAAGGAACTTTTCAAAAAGATTTACATCTCAAAGGGGCAGGAAAAGAATTGAAAATTTTCTAAATCCAATTCTCCAAGAAAAAGGAGGTCATGGCCTAAGTCAGAAAGGAGCCTGTCTAAAGTTTAGTCAAGGCAAATGTTTAGCTCATCTTGGTCATCATGCACACATGTTATTACGAACTAGCATAATAATGGTGAGGATTAAAAAATGAAATAAAAGTGCTTCAAGAGCCAAGAAACAAAGTTGTCTTTTATTAACTATTTCTATTCTCATAGAAGTTGAAGAACATAAAATCAACATAAAGTAATGAATGGCATTTCTATATAGTAATAACAAAATATCTCTGAAAAAAATTTAAGAAAACTATCTTATTCACAATAGCATCAAAAATAGTAAAATACATAGTTAACCAAGGGGTTGAAAAATCTGTTCAATGAAAACTACAAGAGATGATAAAAATATTGAAAGATATACTATGTTCATGGATTAACATAAACTTGAACATTCTTATGGTTAAGAACTAACATTATTAAAATGTCCTCCCCAAGCCATCTATAAATTCAATGTAATCTCTATCAAAATTTCAATTGCATTTTTTACAGAAATAGAAAAAATAATCCGAATATTTGTATGGACTCATACAAGACCTCACATAGCCAAAAGCAATAATAAGAAAGAGGAAACCTAGAGGTATCACACTCTCTGATTTCCAACTATATTACAAAACTATAGTAATAAAAACACAAAGAAAGATGAAAACAATACTGGTATAAAATTAAACATACAAAGGAAACAGAATTGAGAGCCCAGAAATAATCCCTATATGTATATAGTCAAGTAACATTGAACAAGGAAGTCAAGCGTACTCAGTTTTCAACAAATGGTGTTGGCTCATCTGTGCAACTTCCTGCAGAAAAATAATCTTGAACCTTTATCTTGTATGAATCAGAAAAATTAACTCAAAATTGGTTAGAAACACATAGGACCTGATACTATAAAACTCCTAGAAGAAAACATAGAAGAAGCTCCTTGACTTTGGTCTTGGCAAAAATATTTTGGATATAACACCAAAAGTACAAGCAACAAACCAAAAAATCAACATGTGAGACTTTAAAGTTCTTTAAATCCTCTAAGTAATGTGTGTTAGATAGAAATTAGGAAAAACATTGCTAAATTGCTGGTTCATTTGCCTGAACAGTCAATTTTTGCTATTAATAGACAGTGTTCCAGGTATTGAAAGCCTTTAAAAATCAATGAATATTGTTCCTGTGTTATTGGCAGGCTTCAGACCACATAGCAGTACATCACAGCTTTTTAATAAGGTGGTAATTGTGGACAAAATTGCAATGACATTATGCTCAGTAGTGATGTATTTTCATAATGTCTACACTCACTGAGAATTGTTTCAAGCTCCATTTTTTAAGGTAGGGCTGAGAAATAGGAAATTATGGGTTGAAGTAAATGGACTGTTAAGATTTTATGATAATAATCAGTCTTGTTCCTTTTAAGGAATAGAGATTTGTCAATATTAAAAATACCATTGGCTAAAAGAACCTGATTATCTTTTGGGCATCTTATGGCTTGTGAAAGCAAGTGTTTATTTTTGACTTTCTTTATGAAATATGAATTGTGAAATGCACTTATCTATACCATCATTGGAACTTATATAGCATGTGCATTTCAGAAGGCACTAGACCCCTGTAGATTTGTCACTTTATCTCTAGAAGGATGACACAGGCAAGCCAAAGATGGAAAGACTGTCAGATATGGTAAGAAACATACTACAAATAATTATGTTTCCTATGCTTGGAAAAGTATAGGGTATACGGGAAAAAATTAAAAAGTATCTATTACTCATGATCTTCTCAGGAAAAAGCTTCTCTTTCCAATTATTAACTCTCCCTTTCCATGATTTATTACTTTACTTTATCAATTTAAGTTTCTTGTTTTAAATCCACCTTATAAGCCATTGACAGTATTGATTACTTACTTCTTCCTGAGCATTTTCTTTCACTTGTTTTTCTGATACAACCATATTGATTTTTCTCTTTAAACAGTAAATACTCCTCTTTCTCATTTTAAGTCTTGACCTTGTTTATCAGGTTATTAAATGCTTATGTTCCTCAAGTTTCGGCCCTAGAACTTCTTTTTATTGTATTTACTATTATTAAGACATCAACATCTACCTATAAACACACATTACGTAAATGTTTATCCCTAGCCCAAAACTTGCTATTAACACTAGACTCATAACTTACTATTGGATATCTTCTCTTAGATGACTCATAGGCAACTTACCTTCTATAATTTCAACCATAGTTTGTGATCTTACTTCCAAATCTCATCAATTCCAGTAATATTCACCTCGCTAAGTGGGATCACACTTAGTACTATCATTTGCCAATCTTTCTCTCCTCTTGCTAATTTTTTTATATTTGATTTATTACCAAATACTTCCAATATTATATCTAATATCTTGACTTGGTTTAACTGATACCATTTCCATCAAAGTCATTCTAGCCAATCTTTCTTCTGATCTAATAGTCTCTACCCTATTAACAGCCACTTTTCAACTGGTCTTTCAAGCTCTTCTCTACAACACAACCACTGTGATTATCCCAAATAATGCCAGAATCTTCTTTAAATCCATTCAGTGGCTCCCTAATGGGGCTTATTCAGGAAAATAGAAAATAGCGGTAAGTATTTAAGAGATTTACTAGGGAAAACTGGCTATGCCCATGTTTGAAAGCAAAAAGAATAAAAATTGACGTAATCTAGGTAAAAGGCATTGTCTTTGGTGCTGAGTAAACAAAAGGAAAAACTTAATATATAAGAATTTAAGGGCCCTGCTTAAGCCTCTAAGAGGATGCTTTATTTAGCAGGTACAGAGTTGCAGAACCTAATGGCAGAACCTAATCCCTAATGGCAGGATTATGTCTTAGTTTGTTCTGACTGCTACATCAAAAATAGCATAGATTGGGTGCTTTATAAACTAGAGAAATTTTATTTCTCAAGTCTGGAGGCTGGGAATTCCAAGCTCAAGTTGTAGAAATATTCAGTGTCAGATGAAGGCATGCTTTCTGGTTTCTAGACCACCACCTTCCCACTGTATCCTCACCTGGTGGTGGGGTGAAACTGCTCTCTGGTGTCTCTTATTAAGGCAGTAATCTGATTTACCTCCCCAAGTCCCCACCTCCAAAAGCTATAAATGTCAACACATGGATATTGGATAGGGAGACACAAACATTCAGTCTATTGCACTCTTGTTCTAGTCCTTCAAAATTTATGTCCTTCTACATGCAAAGTATAGTCATCCCATCCCAATAGCCTCTAAATTCTTAACTTGTTCCAGCATCAACTCAAAAATCTTAATTCCAAAATCTCATCTAAATATTACCTAAATCAGATGTAGGTGAGACACAAATGTTTTCTATACTGAGACAAAATTCCTCTTTACCTGTGAACCTGTAAACCGATCAAATTATGTGCCTCTAAAATAAAATACTGTGATGAGCATAGGATTTACATCTTGATTGCAAAATGGAGAAATAGGAAAAAAATAAAGGAGTGATTGGTCCCAGGTAAGTCCAAAATCTGAGCAAACAACTTTAAATCTTAAGTATCAAGAATAACTGTCTTTGGCTTAATGCTCTGCAGTCCAGACTTATTGGAATGGCAACTTCACCCGCTCAATCCAGCAGGATGGCCCCACAGTGGCTCTGTGCCTGGGCCCAACAATACTCTTTTTGCAAAGGCCCTAAGCCTACACCTCTGCACGCAGCCCTGTTCCTTTACATCTAGGTGATAGCAGCCATGCTTCCATGTCCTGTACCCTATGCACACCAGAGGAGATGGCATCATGCAGACTTCACCAAAGTTTTCTGTCTGCATTCTAGAGAGGCAGCCACTATAGCGCATGCCACTCTGGGGCAGACAATGAGCATGGCACCAAAGTGTGGGGCATGGAGCTTACAATGTGAGGTGGCACTGGGCAGCATAGGTGCCAGTGTCCCCTCCTTTGAAATTGCCTGGCTCTAATGCTCTGCGAACTCTTAACTCCTCTCCCTTCTACTCTACTCCATCTTCATAAAAAACATAGAATCTGGGCTTGGGAAAGGAGATGATCTCTGAATTGCCTTCAGGGTCCTTCTGCCATCGTCTTGGAGAATAGCTTCTGGCTTCTGTTGAGATGGCTGATCTAAACTAATTTCTTTATCAAGGAATTCCCTGGCTACACCTTTAGTGTTCTCTCCAAAACAGTGTTTCTCATTCTGTTCAATAGGATAGGCTGTGGATTTTCTAAATCTTTATGCTCTGCTTTCTTTGTCTTAACAATTTGATCTTTAAGTCATTTTTTCTTGCCTTTTACAATAAACAGTCAGAAGGAACTAGACTGATCTTTCAACACTTCCCTTAGATGTTTTCTCGGCCAAATATCCAAATTCATATCTTGCAAAATTCTACCTCTACCTTTCACAAAACACTAGGACATGAACACAATTCAGCCTAGTTCTTTGCAACTTTATATCAGGAACCACCTTTCTTCCATTTTCTTATAACATATTCCTCATTTCTGTCTGAGGCCTCAGCAGAATTGCTTTTACTATTCAAATTTCTGCCAACATTTTGTTTAGGTATTTTGTTAGCCAGTGTCAACCCAATTAATTCAATTTAAAAGAGAGAGAGAGAGAGATGCTCTATAAATTAAAAGACTAAAAAAAATTACTTCAGTATTTTCATATAAGATGGATACTTTCCTCTCCAACTATCTTCTCTTCTTCTGAACTCTCACCAGAAATACCTGCCACAGTCCATTTGTGGTAGACAGACAGACATGAGCAGAGCAAAGATGATGGACCAGTTACAGAAGGTCACCAATATGGAAAGCCCCAGGTGCATAGCAATAATTATAGGGTGGGACCTAGTTGCTAGGGTGACCTTTCCTCCCCTAAGATATTGCTAGTCATTCCTGACCTTTCCTCCCTAGAGATAACATCTAGGCCTAAGTTGTATTTCAGCTCCAGGCCCATAAAAGCAGTAAAACCAGACAAGCAACACCCAGGCTAACCTTAGAACCAGCTGCATTGACCAATGACCTCCTGCTCTGGCAGGGACCAATGAATCAGTGAAGACACCAACCCTGAAAAGACACACTTAGAAAACTACTGAATATTCTATTGAGGTTTTCCCCTAGGACCTCCCCTAAAATCTCTACCCTTGAAACCCTTAGGATGGAGAACCCAACTCACCCTCCCTCCTGGGGGGCACGTCTGCTCCTTTCTGCTCAACATCCCCGTCCCCCACAGCCCCAGGTGCTTTACCTTCTTCACTTCTAAGCTCCAAGGGCCCTTCCTTTACCTCTATTACTTCCTCAGCTCATTTCTTCTGCAGATTACTTCTACCTCTGAACTTTTCTAAATAAATGTCTTCTTACAATCTGAGTCTTAGTTCTGAATTCTTTCCTTAGCAGAACTCAAGTACAGAGGTTGCTGAACCCAAGTTCAGTATGACCCCATCAGCTTAACACCAGGTGCCATTCCTACAATTGCCAACACATTCACAGAAATTGGGCTTTTTCTAGCATTCACCTCAAAACTCTTCCAAGCTCTACCCATTAGCCATTCCAAAGCATCTTCCAGGTCTTTTAGTTTATTTGTTATAGCAGTGGCCACTGCAGGTACCAATTTCTGTCTTAACCTCTTCTGGCTGGTATAACAAAAATATCAGACTAGCTGGCTTATAAAGAATGAAAATTTATCTCTCACAGTGTGAAGCTGGGAAATCCAAGAACAAGATGTGAGAAGATTCAGTGTCTGGTGAGAAGCTGCTTCCTGGCTCAAGGATAGCCATCTTCCCCCTGAGTCCTCACATGGTGAGAGGGGATGAGGGACCTCTCTGTAGTCTTTTTTTTATAAGGATGCTGATCCCATTCATGACAGCTCTACCCCCAAGGCCCTATGATCACCTCCCAAATTTCTTACTTCCAAATGCTAGCACATGTGGGGTAGAATTTCAAAATATGTATTTGTTGGAGAGACAAATATTTAATCTACAGCAGACCTTGATGGAAGTTACTGAAGAGCATGATACTTTTCCCAAGAGTAAATAGTAAAAACTGCTTATTGCAATTCTGAAAACAAATTTCAATTATTGAAATTTTTGTGTGCTAACACTGTGCACACACACACACACACACACACACACACAAAAGAGTGATATTATAACCTTGACCATCACCTATGAGTACCACAGGCACTGTCACCTTTGCCTCATTTACCACTGATTTACGTCATCCCTTCCCCATGTTAATTAAGGGTTAAATTTGGAAACAGAGTCATATTACTTGCCCTGATATATTTTTGAATATGATTAAATGATCACTTAGTGCTCTCTTATAAAATAAATTTGAACGCAACGCCTATATCTATGTCTTACTTTATGTAGCCTAGGAACTCATCTTCTTGCTGATTCTCATAGGGAAAATATTAAATTTCTTTATTGAGGGATAATATAATCACTAAATATTTTTGGAGCTGTAGTTTAGTAATAAGTGATATTTTTTATTAGTGGAAGCAGTGCTTAATATGATATAAAAATTAAGTTGCTTTTATCTAAAATTTTTCTTGATAGCATGAAAATTTAATTGGAGAAAATTTTAAATAGGTAAAAGGCATATTTATACTAGAAGATGGTATCATTAATAATATCTTTCTCATTAGAAATCCAGGGAAAATGTCATAATTATATAGTAATAAAACCAATTTAAAGATGTTTCATTTAGTTATATTGACAAAGTACAAAAGAGATAGAAATTAATTGTACTCAAAGCAAAAAGTGTCAGTAGGAAGGTTTGTCAAAAGGAGGTTTGCGTCTTCAGGACTCAATCAAAATTTTAATGAAGAATTACAACAAGCTAAAGTAAAACACTTATTTAAGAATTTTAATACACTTCTTGAATGTATTACAATTATTAATTTTTTTTATTTGAGCCATTAAGGAATTATTTGCCAAAACAATTTTCAATACTGTCCCACAGTGTAGCATTTTCCCTTTGATTTTCCAAGTTAGAAATATTTTCTTTTATTATAACTGAAAATATGTTCATCTCAATTTGCATTAATTTTTAAAAATATCAATGCTACTAAATCAATGATTATATTAATTTTAAAGAAGTGATTTAATTTCTCATGACTCTAGCAATCAGTGAAGCATTGAATTTCACAGTTACTTATATTCATATTATAGATATTTATTACTCTTATTTTTAAAAATTGGTGAGTACTTTAAAATCTTATAATTTGCTCACCTTATAATTTGCTCTTGCTTATGTTTTAAAAGCCTAAAAATATCTTTATTTTTTAAAAATGAGATTCTAGAGGAAATGATTATAATTACATTTTTATGAATATATAGGATGTCCCAAAAATGTATACACACACTTTGAATAATTATAAAGGCAGTGTTTATTCAAATACATTTCATTTTCAAAATTGAACTATCAGTTGTTAAAGTGTGTGTACATATTTTGGGGACACCTTATATAAATATACATCTGACATAAAGCAATAGATTAAACAAGATAACATTTTAATGGTAGATATAATGGTTTGGTAACATGGCAAATTTGGGAACACTCATAACCCAAGTGCTGGGCTCAGTCTGATCATTTGATTTCATATAAGAAGTAAATATTCCTTTATTCCAATGTAAAAATCACATTATTATTCCACATTTTGATATTTATGTTACTGTGATTTCTTTTGTATAATTGCTTTTTAAAAGATGACAATTTGCATTTAATAATTAATAAGACTGATTTTCGCTAAGTATGAGACATCTGCAGACTCTCGGCTGAACCTGCCTCGTATGGCAAACCATCAGACTAGACAGGTTACACATCTGGCATGTTTTATAATCTAAACTGCGGCAAGAAGGTATGTGCATTTCTATTTTATAATGAAAAGGAAGTGTCTGAATGTCAACTAACACACATAAAATATTACCATCTGAGTTGCCAGGCGTGGGTTACCTGGCATGAAATGTTTTACCAGCTAATTCTTATGAATTACTAATGTTCTCGTCATTTAGCAAATGGATCACATCACTGTAGTAACCAGCACCCTGCCTCTTCTGCTTATCATAGTTAAAGTGTCATGAAAGAGTTTAGTTTAGAACTTGCAAAACAAGGAGATCTGTTTATGTTCCTTGGCTAAACAGAAGATAATAATCTAGGTCTAAAGGATAATGTTCAACAGGTTTATGGTCTCAACTGGGTATGGATGAAGCTATCCCTTCCTTTCAGGTATTTCTTTGGAGGATTAATAATGATCTATTCATTATATCATTGGGAAGATGAGAATTTAACATGCTCCCAGGTTATCAAAAATCACATGTCTTCTCGTCGTGCAATTGATTTTAGACAGGCAGAGGACAATGATTTTCAAAAGTTACTACTTTATAACCAGCTTTACATCTATTATTCTTTATTACTAATAGTTAACACTGCAAATATTCTACATAAAAATACCTTAAAAATTCTCATTTAAATAAAAGCTAAGTACCTAAATCTGATAGTAGATATTATGAATATTATACTTTTACTCTTTTTTTTTTTTTTTGGATTTTAACTCCAATTTACAATGCAGTGATAATGCCAAGTTTCAGGCATCACTGTCACCGGGATTACATTTAAGTACAATGAAAACAACAGAGTACAGAGGGATTTAATAACCCTCCAGCAATTTTAATAAGCAAGATTTTGTTATAATCCTAAAATTACTTCAGGTACATAATATTGGAAACAATTCAGTTTTTTGCAAGTCTAGTATTCCTACTAGTCAAGTTATATAGCTTTCAAATATCCTTTCTTAAGAAAGCCATTTAATTGGGAATAAAGTAGCTCGTCAGCAGTTTGTCCATTTCTACTGGCGATAGAATTGCTTCTGATTGTCAGCCAAGTGTTTATACGTATTTCTAGGTTCTGGGGTTCTAGGGATATGATGTCAGAAGCCAAAAAATACACTGAGAAAGTATCTTCCTTCTACCTATTTGCTTCTAC
>PVJC01009801.1:0-45078 GCA_004026665.1 Murina feae
ACTCGCCAGTCCCCAGTCCGACCCTGCCACCACCCACCCGGTTCCCTATGGTTCCCCGTTCGCCAAGCTGCGATCGGAGCCTGCGGACCAGGGGGAGGGACCGAGAGGTGGTCAATGCCCCTCATGGTGACTAGTCCACCAGTCATTCCGGTTGTTACGCTGTTATGGTAGCTGGGCTTTTATTACATAGGATAGGATGGCCTGTGATCAGCAAGCAGAGCAGAAAGCAGTCCCCATTTATATCCAGGGGCAGCATCTAATCTAATAAAAGCATACTGTTGAAATTGACCGTTTCTTCGGGATGCCTAAGCCACGCCCACCAGCCAATCAGAGCGACTGTATGCAAATTAACCCAGCCAAGATGGAGGCCAGCACTCACGGAGCTGCTAGAGTAAACAGGCAGCTTCTGTTGCAGCAGGAGTAAAACTGTTTGCCGGCCGCCTGGGCTTCTCTCGGCTCCAGGCAACAACATATTTGCAACATTGTCTCAATTATAGAAGCCTCGAGCTGAAGCCAACAGAAGGCTTCCTTACCTGCCTAGGCCTCGGCTTAAAGGAACAGTGTATCAATTATAGAAGATAAACCCCAGAAACCTGCTTCCAGCCAGCCTTGCTGGGACATTGGGTCAATGGGAGCTGTGGGCAGTCTGAAAGCCTAAAAACAGCCCTTAGTCCATCACCCAGGCTGGCCACACCCCAATAGGGTGAGGGACCCCACTGGGGGGCTTGGCCAGCCTGCAAACATCCATCAGCCCCTCACCCAGACTGACCAGGCACGCCAGCAGGTGGACATCCCCACAGGGGTCCCAGACTGCAAGAGGGCACAGGCCAGGCTGAGGGACCACCTGAGTGCACAAATTTTTGTGCACGGGGCCCCTAGTATAATTAGAAAAGGGGGCTGAGGTTTCCTTATCAAGATACTAGAGCGTTTCCTTGGGAAAGCAAGGGCTGCCGGCTGGTCCCAGCTGCAAACAATCTGTGCAGTACAGCAAAGGAGGTACCTTCTTCACGTCGGCTATCCGTTCCTTCCTGGAGGCTGGCTTCTCTTTGGCTTCTGGAAGGACTGGCTGGGATTTGGACCCCAACGATTCACTCTCCGACTCCGACTGACTCTCCGAAGACTCAGAGCTGCTGTTGGACTCGCTGCCATGGCCACTTCCCGGGTCACTGCCCTGCTCGCTCTCCGACTGGCTGCCTGAGTCGGAACCTGAGGCTTCTTCAGATGCTGAATTACTTGATAAGGAAGAAATAGACATAGATTTAAAGAGAGTTAAGAACTGCCGCATAAATCTGTTTTAAAAAAAAAATCCTCAAGGTAAAATAATGGGGTAGTGGCTAATTCTGGTAATAATAAAAAATAAATAAAAATTTCCAAATTTACTTCTATATGTTTACATTGCAAATGATATCATTACTATCATTTTCAACATCCTTATTAAGCTACCATTTCCTGAGTGCTTATCTGATGCCATATTCCAGCTATTTCATATAAATTAGTTTCTCTGACAAAAACACAGATTATTTTCTCCTTCATTCAGATAAAAAAAAAAATCTAATGTTCAGAATTAACTCAAGCAACTCTCCCAGGTGAAACAGGTCCATCTATCTGAATCCAGTAAGTTTTATTTATTTAGTACCATCCCTCCCTCCTCAAGACAAGAACAAAGCAAAATGCAACAGAAAAAAACCAAACCCAGGCAGGGTTACCCAAGAAGTGAAGACGCCAATGCGGCTGTAATTTACCGATCCATGTCCTAACAACAGGTGCTAATCAGACTGCATGGCAGCTCCCTAAAAACATACGCGTTACCCCCCACACCAGAGGCCCTGCCTGGGGACCTCCCGCAGTGAGTCCCAGACCTGGAGGACCTCACAGAAGAAAATAAACACAAAACATACTGATGCTAAGGTGAAGGCCTAACGCGAGGCAGGCCGCTACTGGCCACCACACCCCCCCGCCCTTCCTCATTCTGAACACTCCTCAGGACCCTACCCAGCTTGGCTCAGTGGCTAGAACCTTGGCCTGTGGACCAAAGGGTCCCGGGTTCAGTTCCGGTCAAGGACATGTACCTTGGTTGCAGGCTCCTCCCTGGCCCTGGTCAGGGCGTGTGCAGGAGGCAACCAATCGATGTGTTTCTCTCACATCGATGTTTCTCTCTGTCCCTCTCTCTTCCACTCCCCCTAAAAATCAATGGGAAAATATCCTAGGGTGAGGATTAACCAACAACAACGAAATAAACACTGCTTAGACAGGCAACCTAAGGCAGGGGACAGCAGAAGCCACAAAAGCGGAAGGGAAGGCCTGCCCGAGTCGGAACCTGAGTGGGAAGATCAACAACCTTGGGGCCCGGAAGGCAATGCGCGCTCCGGGTTCTCCCACAGCGAGAAAGCTCGAGAAGGCAATTCAGCAACAAGCGGAGGCGAGCGAAGGCGCTTTAAGGAGAAATAGAGGTGAAAGAGTTGGCAGAGAAAGAGGGGGGGCGGGTGGACAGGTCACCCAACTCTGCTGCTTTCAAAGGATCTTTTCATGCCAGAGAAGGAAAGGGAGGCAGAAGCTAGGAAAACATTAACTTAACGGACAGCTCCCTGCGTTTAGATAAAAGACAGCAAGAGGCCCCGAAAAGTCAAGGCGGGAGGCTAACGAGGATTGACCGCAAAACCCCGTGGGAGCCACAGGAAGCGGCATACAGTGGAGGGGCCATTCTGCTGAGCTGAGGAAGCCACGACTATGAAGGGGGAGGGGGTGGCTCTACCTTGCAAAAGGGAGAAGTGAAAAGCCATGTAGGAACTGCATGATCACCTCATAGGCACCAGGCATCTCCCTAAGCGCCTTCTAATAGGGTTTTGGTTCTTCCCCAGGAGGCAGGGATCCCACCCCAAGTCTGGCCCTAAAGAGCGTGTTCTATTGTGCAACCGGGGCGCAAAACTTTAGAGACTCGGCAAATGAACCTCATCCCGGTTACGCCCTGCCAGGCTTCGCCACAACGGTGACTCAGTATTACCTACTGAGTCCTTGGTCCCCTACACAGTAAAGGCACCTGTGACCAAAGAGAAGGTGGGGGCACCAGGCAAGAGGGAAGAGGAAGGCTGGACGGCACCCACGGCTTGGGTCTCAGGCCTGTGCCATCTTGTAACCTGTGCCGAGCTCTATCTGTGGGTCATGAGAGAATCCCATGACAGCTAGGAAAGCAGCACTCAGTAAATGCCTAAACTTAACCCACACATCAGAAAGTTTAGAACTTCACATCCCAGCTGAGTCCCCTCCCGATAACAAGTTCTTCCCGGCTAGTGCCCGTTGATGAGTCAGTGCCACACAATTCGTGGCACTGGTTGGAAATTAACAGCTGGGCCTCCAACACACGCTCACAGAAAGGCACAGAGGCAGCTCCGGAAATGTAAACAATCTGGATTGGGCCCTAAACGGTTCGGCTCAATGGATAGAGCGTCAGGCTGCGGACTGAAAGGTCCCAGGTTCGATTCTGGTCAAGGGCATGTACCTTGGTTGCGGGCACATCCCCAGTGGGAGGTGTGCAGGAGGCAGCTGATCGATGTTTCTCTCTCACTGATGTTTCTAACTCTCTATCCCTCTCCCTTCCTCTCTGTAAAAAATCAATAATAATATATATATATATATATATTTTTTTTTTTTTAAAGAAAAAATGTGGGTTGGTATGGCTCAGTGGTGGAGCGTCGGCCCATGAACCAGGAGGTTATTGTTCAATTCCCAGTCGAGGGCACGTGCCTGGGTTTCAGGCTCGATCCCCAGCAGGTGGCGTGCAGGAGGCAGCCGATCCATGAATCTCATCGTTGATGTTTCTCTCCCTCCGGCTCTGAAATTAATGAAAACATTTTTAAAAATAAAGGGCAGTCTACTTGAAAGGGGTGTTAGGGATACACCTCGCAGCTGCTCCCAACAGCTGAGCCACTGGAAGAGACCTGAAAGATTAGGAAGCTATTGGGGCGACACCCCCTCCCAGCCACCTTGGTGTGGCCCACGAGAGCTCGTCCTACAAAACCCAGCTGATGGCTCAGGACTCTCCACTGAACCTTCCACGGAGTGTGCCTGGGGCTGCTCACCTCCCATCCTGGCGTATGCATCAAGCTAACTTGAACAGAAAGGGTCACACGCTAACCTGACCAGCTCCGGGAGGCCTAAAGTCATCACAAAGGAAGGTCTCAAGTTAAAACTTTAATTAGAAGCAGTGTATGGCGGGTAGTCATGTGCTAGGCCGGCCCTCCCTGACAAAGGTCCATCTTTACGTTAAACTGAGCCTCTCGTCTGTTTGCATCTATGGTACCATATCCTTGGAACGTCAAAGTCATCATCCTTGGTTCAGACCCCTCAGAGCACAGGCACTGCTCTGCGGGGGACCACAAATCCCCTCGCTTTACTGAGTAAAAGAAGGGCGTGTCTATCATTTTAGTTTTTATCCAATCCCAGAGGTTTCCTTGCTTTGTTCCCTCCCACCTCCCTTGTTTAGCACCAATGGATTTCATGTGACCCCCCCCCCCAAGTCTCCTCCTTTGATTGGAATGTATAAAAACAAGGCGGAAAACGGCCGTTCTCCAGAGCACCATCTCAATCTGGAATATTCTTTCAATCCGTTGAGATTCTGCTTCCCAGCAACTGTCGACAGTTTGGTTCAAATAACTCACAGAAATCCTTCACCGGCTTGAATGTTTCTTACGTTAACACTAAGTGCCTCTGGTTCTTGAAGCCTCGGGTATTAACATCTCTAGGAAAACATCCTTTGTGTTTCCTGATCCTAAGCTCAGAGTCTAGCAGGGATTTCCAGAATCCTCTGTCGCGGCATCTCGCCCTAGCAGTTCCCGCCCCGGGGAACTGGAAACAGGCAGCCTGATTTCAACTGCAGCTTCGACCCCCAGGCTCCCAAGGTTTCTCACCTTCTAACTCATCCTGGAACAGAAAACATTTTTATTTATTTAAAACACTATCAAGGCACTGAGGTCTAATTAGTCCCTCAAAGGACAGGATATTCCTTAAAATATTGTGCGGATTAGCTTTTAACACCTAATTACAATACCAAACGCTAGTAATGCTAAAACTGTAGTTTGCATTACTGATTTAGAGGGGAAGATGTACAAACTCCCCAAGACTCACACACACACAAAAAAAGGGTCAAATCAAGGTAACTGGTGAGAAATCCTTTAAGGAAGCTTTCGCCTAAACAACAAAGTAACAAAATTACCTGATTCCTCATGGCATGAATAGTTATAAGGCAATTTAAAAAAATGGAATTTTCATGAATTATCCACCACACATACAGAATCCCCCTGAAAAAAATAAGTGCCTGAACCTGAAACTAACCCAAAATATTGAATGTAAACTGTAACTGAAAAGGGAAAAATTTTTAAGAAGGAAAACAAGCATCTGAAAATTACTTAAAATCTAAATGGGAAACAAGTTTCATAATTTTTTACTGAGCAATCAAGACAAGGGAAACAGAACGCAAAAACGAAAGGGACTCCAGTCAAAATTGGGATTTTTGATTCGGACAGAAAAAAATGAATGCCACAGGAAAACTTTGGCACGATGCTCATTAGTGAATAAAAATAAGCTGGCATCATCTCGAAATCCTTTTTAGAGCTGGCAAAACGGGGAGATTAAGCATTTCTTCGACTTTGAACGCGACCGGCATTCCTTAATAGCTATTGTTCCTTTACTTTCTAATCGCCATTTCCCAAGTGGCCACACGAGGGCAGCACGGCAACACTTCACTCTCGGAGCAGGCCTGTGGGCTCTCCACCCAAGAGCTGCCATTTCAGCGCTGGGAGGGTGTGTTGTGTTTTTTTTCCCCCTAAACTTAACAAAATGGCTGAAATGCTTGGCAGGGCAAGCTTTTTTGTTGCTGGTGGAAGCACAATCAGGTAAAAACACAAAGCAATCTACACTGGGACTGCATAAAACCTATTTCCAGACTAAAGCTCTACCAACAGTAGAATAGCTAATATTTTGGGAGCACTTATGTATCCGGATCCATGCAAACCTCTCCTTTAATCCTTACAACAAAGACGACACAGTCACCCTCATTTTACGGCAGAGGCGTAGCCCAAGTGTGTGTGTGATGCCCTCATCCCCACCCCCAGTCTGGGGTACGTTCACATGTATACATACAACATAAAAATTACATACCAAAGGGAAAAAAAAAACAATAGATAACTGGGCCAAGGGAATGGGCATGCAACTACAGAAATGAAATGGCCAATAAATTTATAACAAGATAATTAAACCTCACCGGTAATTTGGGATCTGCATGTTACAACGGTATTTCATACTCGTTTGCTCTGCAGAAATTTTAAGGGTCTGATAATATTAAATGATGGTAAGAAAGTAAGGAAAATGATACTCATGTACCATTATTGAAAAAACTAGAGGCCCAGTGCACAAAATTTGTGCACTGGCGGGGGGGAGGGATCCCTCAGACGTGCCTGTACCCTCTCACAGTCTGGGACCCTTTGGGGGCTATCTGACTGCCAGCTTAGGCCTGCTCCCCACAGTCTGACATCCCTCTCACAGTCTGGGACCCTTTGCTCCTTACTGCCTGCCTATTCGCTACTACTTATCACTCAGCTTGCTACTCCTGAGCCACCGCCACTGCGCTCACCAGCCGTGAGCCTGGCTTCTGGCTGAGCAACGATCCCCCTGTGGGAACACACTGACCACCAGGGAGCAGTTCCTGCATTAAGCGTCTGCCCCCTGATGTTCAGTGCGCATCATAGCAACTGGTTGTTCTGGTAGTTCTGCCTTAACAGTCACTTAGGCTTTTATTATGTAGATGATCACGAGAAGCTTCGGAAAGCATCTTGACATTGTCCAGTCAGCCTCACAATATCCATATGACGCATGCGATTGAAACTGCGCGTATAGCCCCAGCTGGTTTGGCCCAAGGGAGAGAGCAGTGGTCTCCGAACCAAAGCATTCCGGGTTCAACTCTGGTCAAGGGCACGCACCTTGGTTTCAGGCTCCTCCTTGGCCCAGCCCTGATCAGGGCTCGTGCAGGAGGCAACCAATCGATGTGTTTCTGTCCCATGGATGTTTCTGTCTTTCCCTCTCTCGAGGATAAAAAAAAAAAAAACAACAAAAAACTGTGGTATGTAATCAAGATAAATTACCAAACCTGTGCAAGGGGCAGGTTGTATAAAATTGTTCAGAGTTCTGAAATCCTAAGATTAAAAAAAAACAACAACACAAAACTCTAAAGTTTAGGTGTGAAAATGAAAAAAAAAGTTAAATATTCGTACTATGCAATGAACAGTGAGTGACAGACTAGGAGTGAATTGGATCCATAAATCACAATTTCATTTATAGATGAAACTGTATTATATTTTGGGGCGGTTATATTCTTTTTAATTGATTTCAGAGAGAGGGATAGAAACATCAATGATGAGAGGAGAATTACTGAGCAGCTGCCTCCTGCACGCCCCCTACTGGGGGCCAGGCCCACAACGGGACACGTCCCCTGACAGGGAATCAAACCGTGACCTCCTGGTTCATGGGTTGATGCTCAACCACTGAACCACACCAGCTGGGCAAAAAGAGCTGTTTTTAACATTACAGAATGATCAGCAATCAGGAACAGACCTTCCTAGGATTCGACAGTTCTTCTAGGAAGTTATTCCGACACTGGTACCACCACCCACGGATCCTCTTCCCAGAAAAAGGCACTAGTATGAAACGCTGCTTACAGTTTCAGGGGATAGAGGCCAAGTGCCATCCGATTGAGAAATCCAGTGGGACCCCGACCGGTTTGGCTCCGTGGATAGAGCGTCGGCCTGCGGACCTAAGGGTCCCATGTTCAATTCCAGTCGAGAGCATGTACCTTGGTTGTGGGCACAACCCCAGTAGGGAGTGTGCAGGAGGCAGCTGATCGATGTTTCTCTCTCATTAATGTTTCTAACTCTCTATCCCTCTCCCTTCCTCTCTGTAAAAAATCAGTAAAATATATTTTTTTAAAAAAAAGAAAATCCGGTGGGGAAAAAACCTACCTTTAATGAAGTACGTTTGTAAAATTCCCAACCAGTGCTAGACAGCAGTCATCTTAGCCTTATCATGCTACTTGGGGCGCATCAAACATGGCGCCCAGACAGAGAGATCATGAGGGGGAAATGAATTAGTGCAAGAAGCCCGGATGAGGAACAGCTGGACAACCGTTCCACAAATACCTACCCAACCCAGGTCTGGCGTTGGACTAGGGATTATTCAGAACACAAGGCAAGCTTCCTGCCAGGTAAGAACGTAAAAAGCAACGTTGCAACCCACTGAAGGGGAGCCTCTCCCTTTGATCCCCTCCCTTTAGAACCCAGAGGAGAGATGGGACCTGTTGGACCAAGAATTCGTTTCAGCCTGATAATGGGCTGTCACCATCAGACTTTGTAACCCAGCAGCTCCAGAGGTCAAAGGAAGCTGAAAAGGCGAGGCCGCTAACCTCAATAGCAGCAAACAGCACTGGCGCCCGCAGTGTCACAGGAAGTGGGGCCCCAGGATCACGCTGCAGAAACGAAAACGGAAAGGCGAGAGCTCACAATTTTCTCAGTAACAACCAACACGCCCTGCGGCAAGCCACGGGCTGGAAGCTCTGGACCAGTGACTCGGGGGCTAGATAATCCTCCGCTGTGGGGGGTGTCCTGTGTGTCGTAGGATTGGAGGATGCTCCCCAGCATCCCTAACTTCTACCCACCTGATGCCAGTTCCATCCCAGCCCCACCCAAAAAAATCTCCAGCCAAAAGTCAAGGGGTGGGGGGAGGAAGGGGAGTGGGAGGGCAGGGGGTGTCCGTAGTTGAAACATGACTGCTTCAGAGGTATTACTTTATTTATTTATTTTTAACATATATTTTATTGGTGTTTTACAAAGAAGGGAGAGGGAGCGTTGGAAACATTGATGAGAGAGAAACATCGATCAGCTGCCTCCCGCACACCATCTTGGGATGTGCCCGCAACCAAGAATCTAACCCGGGACCCTTCAGTCCGCAAGCCGACGCACTATCCACTTAGTCACACCGGTTAGAACTATTTTATGTAATTCTAACTTCCCCAGGAGACACGCCACACATTCAAAAGCCATTTCCCTGAAGGACCCTCCTGGACACACCTACCGCTAAAGCTCTGAGATCTAACCAGGAAGGTGCTAGTCTGTTTGTTTTTTTTAAGGGACTGTAACGCAATGCCTATTTGCAAATGAAGTTTCGAACAAAACAAAGCCAGGGGCAAAGTCCGATCCCCACCAAGGGGAGTCACAGGGCACAAGGGCAGAGTTCTTCTGAGGTCCCTGGGACACCTTCTCCAACCCAGGCCCCCGCCCTGCGCACACCACCCCCACGCTGTCTCCCAAACGCCGGGGGGGGGGGGGGGAGAAGCACTCAGATGTAAAAATCACAGCCTTGTGAGTAGCCCTGTGTTCTGGCACCAATCACGCTTAGGGTGAGGTGATTTTCAGTTTCTGGTTTCTTTAAAATCAATGTCAAGATAAGCTGAGGACAGCCCTGCCTGGAGTGACTGCCCACACATCAAACAGTTCCATTCCTGGTCAAGGGCAGGTACCTGGGTGGCTGGGGAAAAAAAAATCCTAGGGAGAGGATTCACAAAAACAACAAACAAAAAAGATTAATTCTGATATTCTTGATTTTTCACTCAGTTCCAATCTCCTATTTAGTTTCCTCTAAATTGACAGCAACTTTTGATAAGATGTTTAAGTGGGGGCCAAACCTCCACCATCTAGTGTGCCTTGTGCCTGGGTTTTCTCATCTGCAAAGCAGGAATGGTAATCATACCTCACAGACCAGTGTGGATTACTCTAAGGAGGGCAAATAAAGGACTCAAGTCCCAGGCTCACGCATAGTAGGCACTTTAATGGCAGCTATTATGGAATCTTTCCAAAGCAAACCAACTTCGTTTTCACTGGCACCTGGCTCACACTCAATTTCTGCTGTTGGTTTAGCATTTATTTGAAATGCAGGAATATAAAGCACCGGCCGAATCAACAAAGGTGAGAAGTGGCTATAAATCCTTGCTGAGTATACAAATCAACTGAAGGGCGTATATAAAGGAGCTCAGTGGGGTGCAGGGCCACCCACAGGCCTGGTGGTAGTTAATCTGGAGAACCGGTTACCCCTAAGGAGGTCACTAAGCAACTCTGCTACACTAACCCACGATGAATAAAAATCGGCATTGGAAACATCTCCTGAAACGTGCCTGATACAGCCAGCACTCAATAAAAATGTAAATGTACTCTGGTATTTTCCTATAAACTGTTCACCAAGTGCGGGGCACGGCTGGGCTTAGCCACCCAACAAAACGCAAAACCCCGAGAGGTTCATTTTCATATCCTGTTCTCTCGATTTGTTTTTTTAATGCTGGGGACAGTTCACAAAACACCACTGTAAGGGCTCCACAGCATAGCCACACCCACGGCTGCCGCCCCATAGACCTCCCAGCCCAGGCAGCTGCTAAAACCGCCCTAAAAAGGGAACTGAGAAGCTGGGACAAGCAAGGGAAAGGACAAGAGTTAGGAAACAACGTATGAACGAGAAACGCTGCATCAGCAGATTCGAACCCATGGAGACACGTGCAAGTGTGAAACACAGGGGGAGCTCTTACCCTAACTCAAACCCCCCTCCCCCAGCCCCCCCCCCAGCCCGGCCATTGGTGTTTTTACAAACTCTTCAAGGTCTGATATTAAAACCAAAAAGGAAAGTAATTCCGTTGTTAAATGAAAATTCAACCAAGTAAAATCTAAACATCTACCCCGGCCGGGGTAGCTCCAGGGTTAGTGTTGGCCCCACACACCCAAGGGGAGCGGGTTCGATTCCTGGTCAAGGGCACCCATCCGGGTTGCAGGCTTGATCCCTTCCCCCATCGGAGCACCTGTGGGAGGCAACCAATCAATGTGTCTCTCTCCTTTCCTCCCTCTCTCTTCCACTCTCTTTAAAAAAAAAAAAAAAATCAATGAAAAAACTATCCTCCGGTGAGGATGAACGAAAACAAATTAAAGACCGAATTGGCTTTACTGAAATTCAGGAATCAGGCCGCTTCCCAGCTAGCGAGGGGAGAGGAGCTGTACGGGGCTGGATAAGACAGGAAGCTTTCGGAGGCAGAAAGGGGGGCAAGAAAACAAGTTATCAGCCGGAAATCCGCCGTTTCAGACAAGGACTCCCTCCTCCCAGGGGGACACGAAGGGCCTCGTGTGCTAACCAGGAAATTCCAGGCGGGCTGGCCAACTCACATTCCTGCGGAAAGCTGCAAGTGTCACTGGCTAGGCCTTAGGGCCTGGCATGCTGGTGTGGGGCTGCTATTCTGGGCCTGTTGTCTCTCTCTCTTTCTCTCTCTAACACAACGGACTCATTAACCATAAAGCAAATGAAGGAAGCAGAGGAATCCAAAAACACCCATATTGAGACTATACAGCTGTAACACGATAAACAGGACTTGGAGGCGTTATGCGAAGTCACACGGACAGCGCTCAGGGGAGGGCTGGTTACGAAAAGCAAGCTCCAGCCAGTATCAACATGGGCGGTAAATGGTATCGCTGCTCTTTAGCCCCAAATAGCACTGAGCCTGGGAATTCGTTCCTCGGCCAGGACAGTCCTTACTAGCTCCAGGGGGGAAAGGGGATTCGCTGAGAGTGAGACTGACTCCAAACCAGAGGCTCCCTCCAGAAAAAAAAATAAAAATAAAAATCTAGGACGACTGACTGCAACACACACACACAGTTTCAATTAACTAAAAGCGGAGTTGCCTCCTAAAAGCATCTGAACCGGTGTAAGCAGACCCTTGTGGGAGACCAGGACACCAAACACCGCCCTCAAGAAAAGCCTGGCTCCCATAAAGGTGCTTAGGAGGTGGCAAAGGTGCCCTGGCCGGTTTGGCTCAGTGGACTGAGCGTCGGGCCTGCAGCCTGAAGTGTCCCGGGTTCGATTCCAGCTGAAGGGCACATGCCAGGGTTGTGGGCTCCGTCCCCAGTAGCGGGCGCGTGCAAGGGGGCAGCCGATCCATGATTCTCTCTCATCATTGACGTTTCTCTCTCTCCCCCTCCCTTCCTCTGTGAAATCAATTAAAAAAACAAAATGAAATAAATAAACGTATCCTCAGATGAGGATTTTTTTTTTTTAAAGTGCAAAAGGCTAAGAACGGAGATGAAGCACAGGGCATCGCCATGGACCGGCCGCGCTCTTGGTTTCAGAACTTTACAGGCATATTATGTGATCAGAATAACCTAATGAAGATTATCATCCACACCTCAGTTTTCAGTACTAAACACACACTCCACTGGTGACCACGATGTACACAGCTCATGCCAGACACCGAGGGACCAGTTAACCGCAGTGGTTCTCAACCTTCTGGCCCTTTAATACAGCTCCTCATGTGGTGACCCCCAGCCATGAAATTATTTTCGTTGCTACTTCATCACTGTAATGTTGCTGCTGTTATGAATAGTCATGGAAATACCTGATACGCAGGATGGTCTTAGGCGACCCCTGCGAAAGGGTCGCTGGACCGCCAAAGGGATCGAGCGACCCACGGGTTAAGAACCGCTGATTACATATCACAAATGACAACTCGCGAGAACTGGATTCAAAGTATAAAATCAGGACTATCCTGAGCGCGATGCCTCTCCCAGGGCCCTTCTCCAACATGCACCCGTGCAGACCAGGGGGACCACACCATCCCCCAACCATGGGGGCTCTCCAGGAAAGAGCATTTGCACCCTTTCCCTATGAAATCAAGTCCAGAGGATGTCAACGATATACCAAAAATGGCGTCTCCTAACCAAACGTGTTGACCGTAACATGCTACACTGGAACTGTTTAAGACGTGTATAGCATGGCCCGGCCGGTGCGCCTCCGTGGTTGAACTTGGACCAGGAGGTCACGGTTGCATTCCTGGTCGGGCGCATGCCCAGGTTGCAGGCTTGATCCCCAGTGTGGGGCGTGCAGAGGATTCTCTCATACCATTGATGTCTCTGTCTCTGTCTCTGTCTCTGTCTCTCCCTCCTTCCCTCTCTCCTTCCCTCCCTCTCTCCCTCCCTCCCTTTTTCCCTTCCTCCCTCTCTAAAATCAGTAAAAATATCTTTAAAAAGGAAGAAAGAAATGTAGCATGGATGGCTTCCACACAACTCCGTTCTCCGGGATTTATGTCATAAAGCAACGCCCTGTGACCCACAGCGATAAACCACACTCAGACAGCCAAGGGGCTTTTCCACTTGCTCTACCAATCCAAGATTAGACTGAAGAGCGGGGAAAGGTCCTGACAGACACACAAACTCGCTCCAACCCTGGCCTTCGATGAGTCAGCGTGGCCCAGGTATGAACTTGACTTCCAAGCCCCCGGGACAAGCACCCAGCAGAAGAAAGCCCACCTAGTTCTTTGTATCTGCATACAAACTAGCGTAGGTGTTTAACAGAACAACACACGCGCCTGGGTGGTCCGTGTTAATGATAAAAGCAAGAGATGAAACCACCACCAAAAACCACAACAGTTTCTTGGCTAAAGCAACCCCCTACCCCCGATTTCAAGAGAGCCAATTGGATTCTAAGGATTAAAAAAAAAAAAAAAGTACTGGACATCTCCCAGAGCACTCACTCCATTTTTATAGCGGGAACAAGTTTATTGTGCTACGGTTTACGGGAGAAATGACAGAGTTTGGAAATCTCAGGTGGCCTCAAGATGAATCTCACACGTGAGGGCATGGCTGCATGGGGGAGGATGGGGAGCGGGCGGCACTGATTGTTCAATGATGAGATTCAGATGCTGCCCGGGGAAATGCAATAAAACCTTTATCAGATAGTCTGCCCACCCTCCTGTGGCTGCGTAATCTTTGCAAAAGATGTTCATCTCCAAAAAGCCGATTGGCAACTTAGGAAGGTGCAGGTTTTCAAAGCAGAGAGTCCAAAACGGGGAGAGAGGAAAGCTTTACCAACAACAAACACTCTTCCAGGGCGAACGCGGTAGGAAAAGGCAGAGAAGGCTCCAGAACCAGACCCCAATCATACCCGGGGTCTTTAAAAGGGTAATTAAATGCTCCAGCGGCATGCATACAGCTCATGGATAAATTGCGATGTTATCTGCTGTGTTTTAACTCGCGGAGGCGCGACATCCATTTATTCTCTGGGGTAAGAACATCTTCAGCAGAATAGCTTCCGTCCCAGTGCAGGACCACAACGCTCCTTAATTCTACCCCGGGTTTAGGAACGTGAGGAAATACGAAACGGAACTGAGCGAACATGAAAATGTGAAAATAGGCCTCAGTCACCATTTTTTGAAAACCCTGGTTCTGGTGGGGGCACGTGCGCTTTTGAAGAGGTTGGCAGCACCAGCTAATGCTCACCTTCTACAGAATCTGTCACGAAGGCTACTAAGTGCGCTACGATTCACTTGACCGTAAGGTTTTAGAAAACACTTACGGAACCTCTGATGAGCAAGTCTCTAGGAAACGAACTGAAAACCCAGATCCACCTGCATTTTCCATAAGAAAAAACTCCCAAGAATGCTGCCTACATACCACAGGGATGAGAACCTGTAAAACCTACCAGAATGAACTTTACCTTTTATAAACTTCACTCCGAAACTTCACAAGCGCCCAGATAAACATTCTACCTGCGCTCAGAAGGGCCGCATTTCTTTGGAAGATATTTTTACTGGAAAAAAGTGCTGACCTGCGGCCAACTACATGAAACTTCACGTTTATCACGCTCAAAAAAAACAACAAAACAAAAAAACACAAACAACAAAAACTCCAATGACATAGGAAAAATCGTGTCGCCCGATACAACAGGAAAACATTGATACACTCTTGCCTTCATGCTCAAATTCATTCTTTGTGCCTGCATGTCGTCGTTGGTGAACTGAGATTTCTTTTTAACCACAAATCTCTCCAAATAAGGCAGCCCACGATCATCACCGGAGTATTTTCACGTTTCTTGGGACTGAATAAAAATTCCCTGCCTGGGGTAAGAGATCAACCAAAGGGCCTGTATGCATGCATATACGCATAACCAATGGACACAAATGCTGGGAAGGCTAGAGGAGGCCTGCGGAAGGTCAGGGGGAGGAGGAGACCTATGTACTACTTTTTGTAATGTTTTAAACAATAAAACAAAAATAAAAAATAATAAAAATTCCCTGAATGGGGACGGGATTAAAATCTCGAGGTGTTTCCCAAGAATTTGCAGACAGATTGCACTCTAAGCGCCATTTGGGAGTCACTTCCCTTGAGCACGTGTTCATCACTTGAAGTGTTTAACCAACACCTGTCTGCATAATCACGGGTGCCAACTGCTGTATTCGCTCTTTGTTTTGTTTCCAATCACCTTCACCCGAGGAGCCGGCACTCGCCCTCCCCGGATTCGAACCCTGGACCTTGCGGTCCGCAAGCCGACGCTCTACCCACTGAGCGGCGCGGGCTGGGCTGCACCAGGCTTCTCTCTCTCTCTCTCTCTCTCTCTCTCTCTTCTGTTAACCGAATACTTACAGTTACGTGGACATTCCTGCTATTTTGCTACTTAGCTACATCTTGAAAGCAAACCCCTCTGCACGTACTGACCTGCGCTTTTTTCCATCAGATGCCAACGCAGGGAAGGGATGGGGCCAGGAAAAAACGCGCGGGGCCCAGGTCACATAACCGTCCCTTTGTTTCAGGGCCATGGGTGGGAGCAGCACGGACGCCCGCTGGCACGTCTCAATGGGAATCGAAATGTCTCCGCGGGCGGGCGGGCGGGCTGCGCAATGGTTTTGGACAACCGTAACAAAATTACATTGAACAGGAACGCGGGGGGTGGGGGAGGGGCAAGGCCCGCTGGGACGGCAGGAAAAGGGAGCGGAGAATGTTCAACGCGGTCGCAAGGCTTCCTCGTAACTAGCGCCTTTTTACTTTCTCCGGCCTTTTACTTTCTCCAAAGCAAAAGCCGCTTCTGAAAGACGGCCACCATTCGCAGGGGAGGGCGCAGGACCGCCCGCGGAGAGACCCTTCGGGGAAGCGGCCGCCCCACCGGAAAGTCCCAGGCAGAGCGCGGCTCCCTTCCCTTTCCCCTCCCGGCTTCCGCGCGCCCGGCGGGGAGCAAGCGCCCGGGCTGCGCACGCGGCTGACGTCACGACGTCCACGCAAATGGACGGCGGCACGCCTGACGTCAGGAGGCGGGGCCGACGCTGCTGACCAGCTGTTACCAGGCGTGCGCTCAGCCAATCAGCGCTCGGCGCCGGCGCCGGCCGGCCTTTGAACTCGGCACGGCAACTTCCTGCTGTTTGGCGAGTACACAGTGCAATGCAGTATGTCTGTCAGCGCTGCGGCACAAAGGAACAGCCATTTTGTGACTGAGCTGGACCTGCACCAAGATGCCAGGGGCTCCTGTCGGCGCAAAGTACGGAGAGGCCTTTTATTTCGGCGCCAGAGAACCAACAGAGGAGAGGGGGGCAGAAAGAGAGGTTCTGGTATTTCCTGTTCCGATGCGCTTTATTTGCCATCGCCTCCAAACGCCCGAGCCCTAAGAGTTATCAGTGTCATAAAATGGCTGCCACCGAAAAAACTGACTTTCCCAGCCCACACGCAATTGCAGTTCCCGTTTCTAAACAGCCCCGGGGTTTTAGACTCGCTGCTTAAAAGCTGATTAGAAAGCAGGTGATTTGCACCACACCCCGGCTCATCGGAATCGATCCGGTTCAGAGGCAGACGATTTGGAGATAAAACTTAAAATAAACGGGCTCAGTTCTCAGCCGGCGCAGGCGGAGGGGCCCTGGGAACACGGAGCTCTGTGTGCACACGCTCCCTTCCTGGGATGCTACCCGACGTGCCTGCGATTTACACAAGTGTGTGGTGTGTGCGTTTCTGCGCAGGTCCACCCAACGTGCATTACAGGCACCTTTGTTCTAAATGTGTGTAGAGACTTTGCAGGCGGCCGATACTGTGAACATGTTCTTTTTGCAAGGCAACTTGTGCCTCTTGTGAAGTCGTGCTGTGCAAAGTTTATAACGTTATGCTGACACACTAACTTGGAAAGAGTAAGTTGCATAGTGACGGGCAAGTGCTGCATTATTTCCCAAAAGGAGGGATGTGCACTCGCCCCTCCAGATGCTCCAGGGATGCCCAGAGCTGACGGGCCCCTGCACTCCCCCTGCCTGGCCTGCCACAGTGGTCTTTGCAGAGCAGACTGAGACATGGGAATTCTGATGGATTCGGGAACCCCAGTAAGAGTTAGGGACGGCCTCCTCTACCTTCACCCACTGAAAATAAAAGATAACCTCCTCCGATACAACAACAGGGACTCCTGGAGCTTTACCATTTGAAAAGGAAGTGATGTCATAATTATGTACAGGTGTCAAGGTGTTCAACTTAAGGCATCTGTCATTCAAGTCAAATGCAAGTCTCCATGGTCTCATCAAGGAGCCCTGCAAGTATTTTTGGAAGCTCATCAGGTACACGAGTCAACATGAACTTGACCAAGTGCACTGGGAAGTGCAGCGCAGGCTCCTGAACCCCCCACTGACAGTAGGCAAACGCAGGGCAGCTTCAAAGTCGCTTTCCAGGTGAAGTAAATCATGAGAAGAATAACAACTCTGCTTGACTTCTTTAAATTAGAAAGCAGAGTTTGGTCAAGGTTAACCACAAACCTCGCATAAGAAAGCCAAACCCCAGGTGAGACTATGCAAATCACACTCAAGGGAGTATCCATGGTAGGTTCTGAATCTTTAGTAATTTGTCAAGTTATTTGTGAGGATCCCTGTTTTGTCTTCAAATCACTATTCTTACTTTTCAGGAAAAAAAAATCGGTGTGGGATTAATAGAGAAGTTTTCAGTCCTAAATCCAAGGTAGGTAATTACAAGGGCATTTCAGTTCAAAAGACACGGCCCAAGCTAGGTGACAACTCAATTTGCAACAACTCAATTTGCAAAAGAATGTGGAAAGGTATTGGTGAAAGCAAGGGTCAAAATATCTGAGGTCTAACGCAACAAATAAAATTCATCATTTGTAGTAAACCTGGTTAAAAAATCATATTCACCATCCTGATGGTAAAAAAAAGCATATTAGTTATATAGGATTACAAAAGTAAAAGCAAAAGTAGAAAGAAAAATCATATAATCAATCACATCCTTATTAACTCCATGATTTCAAGTTCGTAAGATGACAATTTATAAGCACACACGTCAAGGAACGCATGCATGTGCTTTTAAAATTATTATACAGATCATGCAAGACCTCTGAGCAGCTTTATTCCTTAGTCACTAACAAGGCACTCGAGCAAATGTGAAGCAAATCATGACGTGAACAGTACATGGGTAAGCTTCCGCAGATAAAGCATTCCAGGAGACAGACACTGTCGAAGTAAATCAGTAAATGTGAAGCAGCTATAACTAAAGTGCTAGGATATTAAACTCCTCAATCTACCAACCAGAAGGAGCACGGTCTGAATATAAGCATGCAAATGTGAGCCTTAAATACTTCACAAGTAAAACATACAATCTGAACCTCGGTAACAATCACGAAGCAGAAAGGAGGACATTGAGAGAGTACTCCGGGATTTCTGGGATCGGATTTAATTTCATAAATGCAGGAACTGTAACCATCGACTCAAGGTTCTGAGAAATCCCATCAAAATGTCTTAAAATGTCCGAGGTATCAAAAGAAATACAGAATCAAGTGAAAATGTAAACGGAGAGGCATCAGTCAAAGGGTCCTTTTTGCAATTTCCCTTTAAAATGTACATTTTTTCATTCATGTGACTTTCTCAAATGTCTATTTACTATAATTTACTACCACAAGGCTCCTCTATGGCCTTCGGTTACAAGTTTGGGTATCCTAGTTTCTTCAAAGGAAAAAAAATCTGCCTTGTATGTAAAATGGTGCAATGCAGCAATGGCTAAACCGACAAGGTCATTTTTCTACAGCCCGAAAACCTAAAACCTGGAATTTATTGTCAGAAAAACTGCAGTGTGCTGAAAAGTCCCCCTCGGATAAAGGTACCTTACCTCTCCACTGCTGTAAGAGGCCTTTAAGTCAACTCAACTTTCGGAAAATTGCTACCAAAAATTTAGGGTGTGGCATATTAGCAATCTCAAGGTCACGCTTTAAAAAAACGAATCCAAATGAGTAAAATACTTAAAATCACACAAGGCAGCTACCCTGGCCTATCAAGGTAAACAATGTAAGCTGAGGTTTTCCCCCCCGAAAAAGAAAAAGAAAAAAGAAAGTTGAAAGCTCCATACCTCGATGCATTGCTGTGTGGCGAACTGTCCTCCTCTTGGCTTTTGTCCTTATTTCTCATCATCTTTTAATTCTTAAATATTAAGGGGGAGGGGAAATCTGTGTTTGCTTTGAAGTCCTGTGCCCAGGTATTTACTGTCAAAAGTTGAAAGAAAGGTAAGGTCCGGGCTCCTAGCGATGGTTTTATTACCAGGAACAAAGTCCTGACCATTAACGATATTGTTAGAACACAACAGCGGTAAGCACCGAAACACAAAATTATTTCTAGTTTTACCTTTGGGGAAAAAAAAAAAAAAAGGCAGGGCACACGGAACAGGGGGAATCATCCCTTATCAATACGGAAAGTTTCTCAAAGTAACACACTGGATACGAATAACAAGCTCTTTATCCTATTGCGTCATCCAGGAATGTCTCCTATTTACCGAAAATAAAGCCAACTTTCACCTATAAATCTCTTAAATTCTCACTAAGGAGCGTGAACTTACCTGATCCATGTAGTTAGGTCCAAAGCGAGAGTCCTAATCTGGTGGTGGAAATAGATCAGGTCCCAAACAATTAAAAATAAAAACCAAATCCTCCGCGGAAAAAACGAAAAATAAATAAAAAGACCCTCAGATCTGTTCACCGGTCCCCCAAAAATAAGGCAACAATGAATAGGGGAGCGGGTGCGGGAGGGAAAAAACCTCATTAGGAGAGCGCACAAAAATGGAGGTGCGCCATGGCTTCTAGGCTGGTAAAAACAACGACCTGGGCGCTCAGCTCGGCTGCTTCTTCCCAACAAGGCACGAAAAGGAAGCCCCAAAAAGCTGCTCTTCCCCCTCCGAGGGGTTCGGATCGACCCCAGGCCGTCCCCAGGAGAGGCAGGGGGCTGCGGGGGCCCCCGGAGGCGGCCCGAAAGTTGGGGAAAGTTGCGTAAAGTGAGGCGAAGGCAGGGAGCAGAGCGCGCTCTCTCTAAGGCACAGCCGCCATCTAGAGCCTCCTTCCCAGCTCTGAGAGCTCTGCCTTTGATTGACACTCTCTACATTTACCCCACAACTCAGGTGATGTACCATAGACCCACCCCTTCATCTCCACCAAAAAAAAAAAAAAAGAAAGAAAGAAAGAAAAAAAAGGTCCTCCATCCCAGGGAGCCTGAGGACCCCACACCCCCACACCTCCCTGCCCCTCCAGACCACCCCATCAGGGGAAGGCGGGAGGGTTTCTTAACCCCCTCTGGCTCAAGCACCCTTTTTAAGCCAGAGAGAAATGTAATTTGTTCCTTTTGTCTAAAGATCTGCTCAATTTTTCAGTCCTTGAGCTAAAATAACTTCCTTTCTGGACAGGAAGTCGTGTTTTATAAAGCCATTTTGAAAAAGGGATAATTCTTAGAAAAATTTAAGCTCATTTTAACATTAGCCTTTTTTTTTAAATTAACCCCGCCCAGGGTAAAATGGTTTCTAAATAAAAGCAAAATCTCAATTTCATAGATTAAATTCAAGTTTGACTTCTTTATGAAGCCTAAAATTATCTAAAGACCAAATTAGGGGCATTTTCCATCCCAAATGGAAGAAAGGGGTACAACTCAAGAGCGCCTCCCTAGTGTTCAGTTGCATTAGCGCAAAAATTAATGCAACTCGTTTTTATTTGAGAATCTCAATTTTTCTTTGTACTTTCACAAAATTCTTTAACCCATTCTATAACCTTGGAACTTTACACCCCCTCCCCAAATCTCGAAATCACAATATATTTACTTCCCACATAGATTCAGGCAAAACGAAGTGATTAAACTCAAGAATATGGAACTCCCATTGTTCTTTCAAATAACAAATCCAAGAACCTGGACCTCCAAAACCAACACAGCACATATATCCCCAACTCTTTCTTCCCTTGTATTTCAAATCAATTTCAAAGTATGTTCAGATTTTTGACAATAGTTAATAGGTCACATCTGACAGCAAGTTATCAAAGTAATGTCACAGGTCAAATTCTCCCAAATATCAAAACCATAGCCATCTATGGAAAACAAAATCAATACCAATGCCAAAAACAAATTGTTCAACACTTTTTCTCTCAAAAAGCACCCAAGAAAATATTCACACATCAAAAAAAGAAATCAAATAAACTTTCCCTACTCAACATTATAATCTTCCTCAACGTCGATATCCACTTTCCCTTTATACCCAACAGAAGCAACAAGTTGCATCTAGGTCAATGTAAAAGCCATAATCAAAACCCAGTTTCAATTCCACACTTTCTACAAGAGGTAATTTTGTACCAAAATCCAAATCCAAAAGTCCACTTTTGACATATACAAACCAACCACTTCGAACCAGTCAATGAGAACCCATACTGCACATGTACTGATAATGGATATGTGTGCTATATAGTATTTGACATTAACCACAAATCACAGTATGATTAGCTATTTTCTCTCTCACACACACACACACACACAAAAACACATCAAGCCAAACTTTCCATGTATAATGGGAAAATATCAACAATTGATTTGGTTTATCCAAATAAAGCCTATCACACATTTATAAACTTAGTGTCAGCTGATGATCAATAAAATGCCAGTATTCACCTGGAAATCAAATATATCATCTGTGACATGGTGTGCTGAATTCCTAAATGTAGAGAATAAGAAAAATACGGAATATTCCCATTTTATATTTACATAACGTGTATTTATAGACAATATTGCCACCAAAATTTTAAGGCCTTTTATGAATATCTAAAGGACATTCCCCAATAAATGCAACATTTCTTCCCTTAACATTAACTAGACAATAAGAGGCATCTGTTTTGTTCAGATGAATATTCTATCGCAAGATGTTTTATTTCCAATATTAATAAGTGCAGATAAAAAAGACCTTTTCATCAACCCAAATTTCAGAGAAACATTGACTACATCACGCATCCTGAATTTTGAGACAAAATGCATTTTGTTTAAATGTTCATTAAAATCATGTGGCAAGTTAAAGATTCTATTATTATCTATTGGCTGGTCATTTTGCAAGCTATCTGAGAAAGCATAAAATGGCATTTAACCAAACGCCTATTTCTTAAAGCACAAATAAATTTCCACAACTTGTGGAAATAAATCTTAACCAATGACAATTAAAATATTTTCCAGCACACCATTGCCATTTTACCAGTTTTATTCAGTACACTTCGCTGCTAGACAGCTGTTAAGGCCCAATGGTTATTTACGGCGAACATTTAATGTAATGACTCTTAAGCTTTTTTTAAAAAAAAAAAAAAGCCCAAACTGAGAAATTTTAAAGTGTTAGAAATTTTATTAAAGTTAACATTTCACAAGGTCATATGCATACAAATCAAATTGAAAAAAATTTCCAGGCATACAAACTATCATCTCTGTTAATGAGCCATCTTTCATCTTCAAATGTCAAAAATGGGCGGGTTTAATGACACGAAAAGTCAAATCTACTGTCCATCTGTGTTGGGTAAGAAACCTATTGTCTTCATTCATTGCATGAAATCCATGTTAAAAGAACCCTGTCTTGGTTGTGTATTATCACAGCACTCTTGTATTAATCCATTTTCCTCTAGTCCCCATAGTGGACTGCCATCTTGATTTCTCAGCGGTAGGGTCCATTTGACACTCTTCAAGCTGTGGGTGCTTGATGAAAACATTAAAAGAAAAAATGCTGTTGGAATACCAATCATCTTATTCCCTTCAAACAGAGAGCAGCCACCCACCTTGAAGACACTCTTGCCATACACAAAGCTTTAATTTTGTAACAGCTTTAAACTATGAAACTGTCTTAAAGTTGTATGTACTACACACACAACTTGTCAATGGGAGAATCAAAGACTGTACATAACTAAGTTCTTTTACTATCACAGATACCCATGTAACCATAAAAAAAAAAAAAAACCAGCAGTAGCCTGCCAGCTTAGCTCAGTGGTTAAGCATGAACCAGATCATGGTTCAATCCCAGGTCAGGGCACATGCCCAGGTTGCGGCCTCAACCCCAGTGGGGAGCATGCAGAAGGCAGCCAATGATTCTCTCTCATCATTGATGTTTCTATTTCTCTTTCCCTCTCCCTTCCTCTCTGAAATCACTAAAGATATTTCTTCAAAAAGTGGCAGTAAAGAGATAAATCTTTACCAGTTAAATGTGATACTGTTTTAGTGTCTGTAGAAGACAAAAATTCGAATTAAAAAATCCTGGAAAGCTAAATTACAGCAACACTAAGGATTTTAAATCTTAATGAAGAACTTTCCAATATACTTCAAAAAAAGCCACACACACACTAATTATGTAAAAGAATCCTAAGGAATAAAAGAAACCAAAGCTGTGGATCAATCATTGCATAGTTTTCCAATCCAACAGATGTTAATTTTGCTTAGAATATCGCAAAGAGACAATAAAAATGCCACTATCTTTAGCTACATATCTGAGAATGCTGGAAATATGTAGCCAGTAGGGGGGAAAAAGATAAAAAAAGGCAAGGTGTCAGATTGGCTTATTTGATATTTGCCATTAAATGCTATAAGATTGCAAATTATATACAAATAAAATACTCCCACTGCCAAAATATCAAATGTTTCTCAGAGAATGATAAATACATTACTTAACTACTTTGAATTAAAGGAATAAGTGGGAAGCCAGGTGATTTTAACATTAAATAAATAACCCTGATGAATCAGGATCCACATAATTGCAAATATAAGTTTTAGCCCTGGTCTTCTCTGTAAATTATGCAGCTCTCAAACTAAATTTATAAAGTCTGGGTGACTAAGAGGTTATTAAATATAATAGCATTTTTGCTCATTAGGCAGTTAATACCTTGTATACTAAACTATAATTAAAATTTGTTGTCTACTATCTGTAATAATAAAAGTGTAATATGCTAATTAGACCGGACGTCCCTTCCGGATGGATGAACCCGAGCCCCTTGCATGAATTTTGTGCATTGGGCCCTCTAGTATACTATAAAAAAAATCTACTTAATAAACTATTTGGTTAACCAAGAAACACTACCATCCATATTTTTGAAAAAAACTACTAAAAATGAGTGTCACAAAATCAGTAATAAACAAAAGTATTTCTCCTTAATTATTTTGCTGATTTCTCTCCAGCCTAAAACTCATTCATTCCCCACATCAGTAAAATACCTTCCATCTGAATTGTTCATTCCTTTATATACACTTCTATACAGAACTATAGAAATAAAAATACCATAATTCTTCTTGCAGAGTTTATTATAAACCAATTTTCCCCCAATCTCTATTTAGCTTTGATGCAAAGTCAAGCTCTAAATGAAGTTGGGGAAGTAAATACTACTATGATGAACAATGAAACTAAAGCATTGATATCAAGTTATAATCATTTTGATGTCCATAGGTGCAATTTATTCAATTTAGTACATAAATGATAAATCAATGCTCTATATTCTTCTGCCACAGAGTAAAAGGTAAATTTATTCAGGACTTTACATAAAATTTCCTTTAAAGCCCATTATTCTTTAAATTAAAAAAAAATAACCTAATGAGATTAAAATCATTCCAAAATTACTCAAAATCTCTAGCTTGTGTAATAAAAATAAAATAGAAAAACTAATATATTGGTCATTCTGTCGCACATGATGTCATATATTTAAGATAGTAAAAAAAGGGGGGGTTGGGAATTTAAAAAAAAAAAAATGCTAAAAGAGAAAGCAGACACTTCCATAACATTAAAGACCATGATCAATCTGTACTCCATAAAGTCAATCAAAAGCCAAAAGTAGGAATATTATTAATATAATAAGTAAAAGTGCTCAGTCAAGCATCAAAGCACCTAAAGTAGGGGAATTAGGAGTAAGCCATTCATTTTCATGGAATTCCAAATTCTTACAAAACCTGAAATTGCTAATAAGCAAAGTTACATTAAAAATTAAAAAGAAAGCAGGCCTGAGTTCTTTGAGCCTAGAAATATTCTTGGTAACAAAATCCAGTTCATTTGTGAAAGAGTAATAGCAGTACCTACCTCATGTAGCAATAGTGAGGCTTAAATGAGATAGTATCTTTAAAGCATTTGTATTACCTGGCATATATAAAGACCTCAACAAATGTTAGCTATTACTCTGATATACCACGATAATCACAGTACTTGGGGACCTACAAACTAACCTTAATATAAATTCATTTAACTTATATTCCAATAGTAATGAAGTCTCTGAAGAATCCATAGAATCATGGAGTCAATTACTTAAAACACTTTCTGCTTTAATAAGACAATGTAGTGTTGCACTAAAATAACATCAGTACAAAAAAACTGAGTAGAGTTTTGATCTCAAAGCCCTACTACTTCATGTCCCTCCAGTAATGTGTAAATGGCTGTAGACATACTGGAGAGATGATGGTTTGATATAGAAGAACATCAAAAACACCCAGATCTTTTATTTCACATAAAAGGTAAGCTTCAAGCTCATACTATGGAAAACTAGACTTTTCCACTATAATGGTCTCTAGTTTTTGTCTTCTTACGGAAAATGGCTTGTTCTAAGGTAAATCCCACAAGCAAAGGTAAAGGCTACATATTAAGAGAGTAGGGATTGCTACCTCCTAAAATTCGCCAATCCTGTACATTAAAAAAAAAAACCATAAAATTGAGCTGTTTCAATTCTGATTCAGTAAATTTGTTACAAAAACAGAGACACTGTAAAATAAAGCATTGTTAACACAAATGCAAGTAAATGGTTCATTATAGAATTGAGTTTATGAGATGTTCCCCCCAAAGAAGTAATCTCCTTATCTCTACTTCCCAACAAACCCCAATTTTTATAGCCACAGAAATGTGGGGTACAGGGAGAAATACAAAGACAAAGAAGTGATTAATGATTCTTAATTTTAAAAACAGGGGACTCTAATAATGCCACAATTTACTAAATCATCTTAAAATTGGAACCCTTCTTGCAAAACCAAAGGAACAGATAGATATAAAATTATAATCCAGAACAGAAACTGATATTACCCATCATGATTATGATTAATTAAGGTTTTGTTCTTGGTGCTTATGGCTTGATTTCAATATTCTTTGTATTGGTCTCCAATTTGAAAACATTTAATAGAAAACTCACATATTTTGCCTCACTACCCAGTAGGAACTCAAGTCCTTTATAGGATTACAGTATATTAACAAGTCCGAGTCCTGCCCTAACAGGTTTGGCTCAGTGGATAGAGCATCGGCCTGGGGACTGACGGTCTATCAGAAGGGTCCTGGGTTCGATTCCAGTCAGGGCACATGCCGAGGTTGCAGGCTCGATCCCCAGTAGGGGGTGTGCAGGAGGCAGCCAGTCAATGATTGTCTCTCATCATTGATGTTTCTCTTTCTCTCCCTTCCTCTCTGAAATCTGTAAAAACATTTTTTTAAAAAAGGTCTGGCTCTTACTAAAGTAGGCATAAAAACTAAAAAATGATCTGAGAAAGACCAGCCAACTGTTAATTATAACTGAATCATCTTAAAGATCTTGCAATCAAATGAAACCTTCCCCATTGCCCCTATCAGTTTAATAGTCATCTACACCTACTTAAGAGACTGAGCGTTGTAGTTTCTTGTCAGTTTTAATTGTTACTGAGTCCAAGGTTTTAGCTTTCAGGCACACTTAAAAAATTAATAAAGTATTAAAACTAATGTTTCAATAATGAATTTCAGTTGGTTTTTTATTAGACCCAAAACACTAGTTGATAAATGTTTAATAGATGCTACTATAATAATAAATCAATAAGTATTTATTGAGCAACCACTGTATGCCAGACAATTAATCTCTTCAAAATATTTGGTATGACAAGGTCAATAATTGTACTATATTAGGAAAGTTTTCATTTCTGCCCTCACCACTCCCATAAAAAAAAACAAAAAAAAAAACTACTTATTATTTTGCAGGCCTTAATGGCCACTTATACAATGGAAGTTGAAATAGTAATGAGAATAAAAAATGATCTAGAATCTAATGTCCAAATGTGATTCAAAAACAAGTGTATTTAGTAAACAGCTAGTACGTAATTACCATATGCAAAATTTTGCCAGTAATAAATAAATCCTTTTGAGACTTCATCCAAATTCCTTCACACAGCCTTACCACTAATTCTTGGCCCACTCTTTCTCAGGTTGGGAGTTTGAAAAACTACTCCATAGTAATTGTAACCGAGTCTTCTAATATCAGAGCATAACCCCACTGTCAGAAGAAATTATCAGGCTTCCAAAAAAAGGGGAGTTCAGAATTACTTAATTAGCATGACTACACTGACATCCATTAAATAGTAAGTTCTATTACCAAAAGGGAAGCCAAAGGCTTCTGATTTCTACATACATAGAGTCAGGTTGACAACCGAGATGGATCTAGGACAAGACAGCAACTATTTTAGGGTTTGTGACCGTTAACTACAAGTATTCTCAACTCTGCAGTTGTAGTGGGAAAGCAGATACAGATAATGTATAAATGAAAGAGCAGAGCTATGTTCCAATAAAACTTTATTTTTAAAAAATTGAGGGAGTTTACCAACACCCAGATCTAAGGTGGTTAGAGGCATGTTCAAATAAGGGTTTCTCTGCATTGTACCTCTTGCCTCAGTTTAAGTGAAGGAAGTAGGAAATAATAGGTTAGAATAAAATAAGCAAAATTTAAATAATAAACTTCACACACCTAACCATGCTGGTTTTACTTCTTTGTGTTGCTCTGAGCTTCACTAAGTCCCTATGTATTTTTACAGTTCTGACTCAGATACTCAAAATTTCCAAAGTCATATTTAAGAATTAAAAACAGGCAAAACATGTAAATTGAGTAAACTTACTAAATGCTTCCACCAACATCTATTAGGTTGCACAGGCCCTTTAGAAATTCAGTCTCAGGATTCACATTTCTGCAGAAAACAAAAAGAATGTAATTTTTATGTGTAGAAAAAATTAAAAATATTAACATGCCATGATTTATTCAGAAACATCTTGTAAGGATGACTAGTTAGAAGACCAAGCCACATGTATGTACATAAACAAGTAGGAGATAAAAGGTTTTACTGCAGAGGATTTTACATTTGGCTGTACAGGAGGCTCACCTTTAAAATGAGTTACTATGAAAATACCTGAATGTCTAAATCTCAGTCCCCAAGAACTCCTATGGAAAAGGCAAAAATTTGGGCTCCCCCACGTAGATCGAATGAACAGCAAGAGTTGAGACCTCGTTGCTTTTTGCAGAGCCAACATCACTCCTTACTAATATGAAATTATTTTATCTTCTGGTCTTTCACTTGTCCACATTTAAAAGTTCTAAGGGAAAACTTGCATTACCTACCAACAAGGTCTTGTTTTCTCACTTTATATATTGTCACTGGAGGCCTGATGCATGGGATTCACGCACTGGGGGGGGCGTGGCTTGTGGGGATCCGCCCACTGTGGGAGCACACTGACCACCAGGGGGCAGCTCCTGCGTTGAGCGTCTGCCCCTGGTGGTCAGTATGTGTCATATTAACCAGTCATTCTGGTTGTTCCGCCATTCGGTTGCTGGGCTTTTGTTACATAGGATATTATTTTAAATTATCATGTACTTATCACATCATCATGTACACTATTCCAAGGTAAAGTGTTGGAAAGGAATCCTTAAGCACAATTTCAAACTATTTTTAATGTAATGATCTACTCAACTCAAATTCTTTCTAAAAGACATTCTTGATAACAAAAATATATCCATGCTTTTCACTAGTTAAGACTATCATAAACTAAACATGGAAGAGTTGTTTCCTATATCTTAAATACCTTCTGAATATAGGTTAAATACTCTTTCAGTCACTCCTGCTCCAAAGTAGGACTATAATAATCACAATATGTTGACCTACCTAAAAAAAGTTGTTTAGAAGTTCAGCATTAAAATATAGCAATTTAAAAATTTTTAGAAAACCAAAGCACAGTTTAGGATTTAACTTAAACTTAGCTACCCACATGCTTTTCCAGGCTATGATTTCAAATTTTCAAATTATAAAGCAAGTCCCTGATTTTCTTACCAAATCTAAAGCCCTTTAGTCATTTTGACCAATCAATCAATACTGCAAAAATCGGCTTCAAAATTACCTCTAAGAGTAAGGTGCCAAAATATCCTCCCACCGGTAACAAAGCAACTTATAAGAAAAAGAATCATTTATTTTTAAGTTTCTAATTTATTCAAGACTTTATGAGGAAGAGAGGATTTTCTCAATAAAGACAAATTTTAAATCAACCAAGTAAAATAAACTTCTGTAACTCCTAAGGGTGTAACTGCTTTAAGAAATACTGGTGAAAGAAATGCCACATTGGTCTGATACGGGCTTATACAAAAAGCTACCTACCAATGTAAGTATGTACCTTTGGGTTTAGCCTCCACCAAATATAGGAAAGGACTGGGATCTCACTTTGTGCTAATACAAATATAATCTATCATACTGGCTCCTTCCCAAAAATTTATGAAGTAGTGCTTTGCGCCTTTCTTTGAAGGGCAGGCAGCCAAGTTCTGCTTAAGCAGACTATACAAGTTGGTAATTTTGCTCATGTTCTTACCTATCTTTAATATTGTGCAGTATTACAGATTCTCATTGAATACGAAATTACAGGTGCCATGTAAATGACCATTTTGCTAGCTTGGCCTTTTATAATAAAAGGCAAAGACAGTTTTAGTCAAGTCTTACATTATCATCATTAGTCCATTTGTGCTTTTCTTATATTTGATCTTTTCACCTTTTAAAACCCTTCAAACAATTTTTAACATTTAAACTAGGAATAAGATCTGAGAACACTATGAAATGTAAAATGTCTTCCACAAAAATAAGGTAGTGATAGTCATTAGAAAACTGCCACAAAACAACTCACAAACCATTAAAATTAAGCAAAATATCTAACATAACCTAAATTAAAATTATTATGATTACTATATAGTACATATATAAAACTCATTGTTTGGGAAACATTTCATATAGTGGCTTAGTTTCAAAAGCATAGGATAGTTTTTCAAAAAACAAAACTAACTTTACACCTGTTTAAATCAACATCAAATTGTTGTAAGAAAAAATGCTACTTAAATGCTATGTAAAAATAATCATTTAAATTGTAATGGTTAATTTACACTCAGAAATAACAGACAATGCGAAAACCAAAAGTTTGAATTAAGCCACTCAATCTGGAAAGGGAAGGTAGCTGGTAAAACAATGACATTTCTTAAGTTAATTATGCCAGACATTATCATTGATCATCCCAATGGTCAACGGCAAATGTTTCATTAGACACAATAAACTTTTTTTTATTAACAAAGGAGAGAGTGGGGAGAGGGAGAGGGAGGGAGAGAGAGAGAGAAAGAGAGAGAGAAATATCAGTTTGTCATCCCACTTATTTATGCATTCGTTGGTTGCTTTTTGTACGTGTTCTGCCGGGAGATCGAACCTACAACTGGCTATTGGAACGTTGCTCTAACCAACCGAGCTACCCGACCAGGGCCTAAAGTTTAAATATATTTAATTGCATAATCATTTTCAAAACTCCAAATAATGCTTTTTACTACAGCATTCTAAATCTTAATTGTTTAAAAACAAATGAAGATCGATTTTCCAATGTCTTTATACTATTTATTAATATCTGGAAATTCCTAAAATTAAGAATGCCGGGTACACGACTGCACAGGTCTCTCTCGTCTTATTGAAACAGTTTCACCACAGAACTACATGATTTGCAATGCAAAAATTATAAAAATTATTCTCCACTTTTTGTGAGAGAAATCGACACTTCTATTATTTTTACAGCAGAATTTAAGAGCTAAATGGTATCTTGAGAGACTGGAAACTCCAGATACTTTGTACTAACTAGGAGACTAAGGTGTACACTGAAGAAAATGTCAACATTACAGGGCTAATTCACATTAGAAGCTGGGTCTCTTGGTTGCTGAATCTCAGTTGTATTTCCCACTCTATCACACACCTCTACCTTTCATTAATGCAGAAGATAGAGATGTCCTCAAATTATCTTTTGCCCCTTATGCTATGCCTCAACAAAGAATTAAAACAGGAAGGAGAAAGAGTAAATTCATTGGTTGTCCCAGTCCCGGTATTTTAGTAATTAAGAAACTGAGAAACAGTAAACTAGCCTTGAAAAATTGTTTACATTCAAATGTATTTCGCATAATCTAGCCTCTAAGTGTTATGCCATGGTTTAAAAACAAATGTCTAATTAACTGTGAGCAAGGCTTCTTTCACTTCTCTGCAACTCCAGGTAATTTTTTAAACCGCTATTACCATGATAACAAACGCAAAGCCAACCTAATCACCAACTTGATCGGGTGATTTTTTGATTCAAGAATTGGTTAAAAATGCTCAATTAAAAGTAAATATTTAACATTTACTACTTTGATCCGCTAAGCACAAAATAGCATTTAACCAAGTAATTTACTTTCCTAATGAAATACAGTAATTTAAAATAATAGTACCTATATTTGTATTTGTCTTCATGCGTTCATCATTTTTGTCCATCATACTTACTATTGCCCATTATACAAGTTTGGTTCAGGCCCCAAAAAACAAAACAATGAATATAAGCACCAAAACCTTCTTCAAATGTGATCTACTATAATCCTTTATCTTGTTGGTGATAAAGGGAGCGTTGTATTCCATTAGACTGGAATAGAAGTTACGTAGTTTAGATTTTTCTATAAATATTAAAAAAATAAAGATCTTCATTTAACATTTCTAACCGTAAACCGTTCATTTATTTTATGGATTAAATTATACCGTTGGTAGGCCATTATGAATTTATTGCCAATTTATACTTAAGCTCACATCACACTTCACATAGATTTGTGTCTAAAGAGGCCCAACTCTCAAATTTTATGTGCCAACCACATCTGAATGACAATCACTTGCATAGAGGAAACTGACATTGGCATCTGTGTTAAAGAAGCTTGTGGCAGCCCTAGCTGTTTTGACTGTGAATGGAGTGTAGGCCTGCGGACTGAAGGGTCCAGGGTTCGATTCCAGTCAAGGGCACTTGCCTGGGTTTCGGGCTCCATCCCCAGTAGGGGGCGTGCAGAAGGTAGCCCTTCAATGATTCTCTCTCATCACTGATGTTTCTTTCTCCCTCTCTGAAATTAATAAAAATATGTAAATATAACTAAAAATAAAAGCTGTTGAGCAAAATATGTTACTAAAAAAAAAGAAGCTTGGGGTAAAAGATGTTTTGAATATTTTGTGTGGCGTGTTTTAACTTTAAAACACTATCACTAAAGGTGTAACGTTCTGTTTTCTTTCGCATATGATAAAGATAAATTTGATCAAATTGCAAAGGACTGGAAAGGAAAAATCAAACTAAAGCAAAGGCAATAAAAAACATTATCTTTATCACCTATTTAAGCAAACACAAAGAGATAAAAAGAATTTCCACATAAATTTTAAGAACAAAGGTAAACTTGCCCTTATATTCATTAATGGTTATTTGACTATTCTTACTATTCCCCAAGATATATATTATTGTATTTTCTCTGTCAAATCCATAGTAATATCAGCTTGACATTAATTTTCACATTCAGTATTAATTCATGAGTAAAGAATATTTTCTGAAAATTATCAGTGGACACTTTTTTTCACTCACATAAATCGTCTTAAGATGTAAAATTATTGTATGGTTATTGAAAATTACTTCTTTCTTTCATGACATAAAAATAATTATTAAGCCATGGAGATCTCTTTATATGCTTTATTCTAGTTTTCGGTAAAATAAGTCATTTTTGTATCTTTTTGAAGACTCATGAAAATGGGTAAAGTGACTATTTACAATCTATTAAGTGGCAACTAGAATATGAAATTCTCTATTTAGTTTTGGAAATATAGTCCTTTTAAAGAATCCTAAAGTCTGCAAATGCAAAATTTTCGGCCGTTACTAAAATGTGATCAGTAGCATCAAAGGATTTAAGATCAAAAAGATAATTTTGATGACTCAACTACTAATTTATCCTGGAGCACCATTTTATTGGAAAGTACTGAATGTCTTACTGTTCTGATAGAAACTACACGTGTCAACTATTTCAATGTTAATACAAAAGAGCTTTGACGTAAAGAAATGGCATTTGATGGGCTTTTTCTCATCTTTTCAAGATAAAGAAAATCTATCGTATGTTTCGTTGACAAAGTTTACTGATATTTTCCTAGTCAAATTGTGGTAGGCATTAAATTTCAGGTGGTGGGTAAAAAACATTTACTTACTTGCTATATAAAATACAGACTTCTGCAAAGATTTCTTTTATCCTCAGATATAAAACTCCATGGTCTCAGTCGTCAAAATGGTTTCTTTTGGGGGAAAAAGACATATTCTAAGCAATTTATTGATGTAACAACCAACAGCAAGTAGGGAGAAGTGTTTTAAAACTTTCTATTCTGTAAAAGAAACAAAAACTAAAATCTATGCTCACAAAAATTGATTTTTAAAATGTTCTTCCCTAAAATCTGTGAGTAGAAATAATAACTAGTTCAAATTTTCCAATAAATTTACTTATTTACATATTTAAAAGACTAAAACTGTTTGCACAGTGTATTAGAGACCTAAAAATAAAAAGTATATCTTTGGTTCATGGTTTTCCTCAAAATACAATTAGTCTTTTTTTGTTCCCAAATTTAAACAAAGGCGTAAAGGACTTTTCAGTGTTTCAAACTATATACCGTTGAGTTACAATGGCTATGAATATATACTTTTTACCCAATGAAAGTATTTAAAGACTTTGTAAAATTATTTCAGATATTTACTCATATTCATAATCACTATTTGCTGGAAATATAATTTCTCAAAGAACAAACACAAAACCTAATAAGCTTACTTTTATGTCAAAGTAATAAAAATGTACCCGGTCTTACCTCAAATAAAAGAGCTGTATTTGTTCAGAACCATCATCAACCAAATTTTATTTTAATCTTGTAAGTTACCTTTAAAAAAAAAAAGGAAGATGATATCAATGTTTTGATTTTTAAACATTTCTTGGCCTAAGTTTCAGTACGATGAAACAATGAGAAAATATTCAATAACCTATGGATAAATCTAAGAGACAGCTCATCCACACACTACCTGGACATTTTAGATCGCAGTTATTTCTCATCTTAACATCTATCCGTCTTTGTTTTCCTCACCTTTTGGTTGTATAGACTAATAATACTTGTGACTAAGGCACTGAAATAAAAAAATACAGAAGGTTTACATCTTTGGACAGATTTAAGACTATGACCTTGTTTTTATCTCTCTTCTTTTGAGGACAGGAAACACACACAAAAAAGGGAAAGTTTACCATTTTCAAAGACTCAAATATTAACATTTCCCTTACCATCTAAGAACGCCTTTTAAAATTATAATTGAAAATTTACTCTTCTAGGGGAAATTGGTGAAGTTTAAAATGGCCACTGGTGACTTTAAATTTTAAATTCCAGGTTATTTGAGCTCATCAAGGGGGATACTAGCTTTGTCTTTTAAACAACTTTCAAACGTGTCGTATCCATGACATTTATTCAATTTCCAACCAGGGTCTCTAACACTTTCAGCCTCTCCCTTCCCCCATTCCTCTTGTAAAAAGATCTGATGAGGTAGAAACTGCCAGCAATTATTTTGCAGTTCCCTATTCAGAAAGGATACCAGATTCAGAATATTCATTTATAACGACTTTCAGCATCCAAAAATTTCAAAAAACGTCCTTTTGGAAAACAAAACAACAAAACAAAACTGGTACTTAAACAACAGAGTCTGTAAAATCAAGATATGCGCAACTGATGTTAACATGCAGCACTTAGATGCATTCTACTCGGAAATAAAACCATTTCACGGACAAAAACACCTTCCGAAACGCGGTCGATGACTGCGGTGCACTTCGATCCTGTTAAGGATCCGGTAAACCTGGGTAATTTACCAACCGTCTTTTTAGGCAAAACCAGCGCTTCGCAACACACATACCGCAGGATGAAGACAGATATATTCCAAAAAGACACAAACGTGTTTTGTTTTGGTGTGTGTGTTTGTTTGTTTTTGCACTTGCGGTCCCTGCAGACCGAAAACTTCCAATTCCCTCCTCAAACATGTTTCCAAAACGCAGAGAGGCAGAGAGGGGGCTGCAAAATTCCTGCAACCGACCCCTAGAGTAGGACACTGCTCCCTCCGCGGTGGGAACATGTAGGTTTGCATGCAACACATGCAGCAAACATGGCTCCTCTCCTCCCGGGTCCAGGGCCAGGGAGCAACGCCGCTGCAGCATTTACCCCGCGAGAAAGGCACTGACTCCAGGGGCGACCCGATGGCCCCACGACCCTTGGTTTAAAAGTTTCGCCCGCCACGGCTGGTGACCACACGGATGACTGTGTGCGTATGTGTGTCCGTATGTGCATGTGTGCGCGCGCGTGTGTGTTTTTTTTTTAAACCGTAAAACGACGAACTGAAACTTTTCAAAGTCTAGCAGCTGACTCAAGTGCGTTCCGCCATGCAGGTGCGCTAAGTCACGGATAACGGCTCCTGATGACCTTTTTCTTCCTTTCTTTCTTTTCTTTTCTTTTTTTTTTTTTTTTAAATGACCGAAACGGGGTATTGAACCGCGATCCCGGTCTCAGAAAGCCGGGGTCACCTGGGCAAATGCCACTGCGCGACCCAGACGTCATCGCCCGAGCCCCGGCATCAAAACCTCGGGCCCCACTTCCCCAGCCCCTGACGTGCGGGAAAACTCGCCTTCCCCATTTCTCAAATGCCGGCCGCACTCCTCCTCCTCCTCCTCCGCCCTCCTCCAACTTGCATTTTTTTAAAAAAGACAACCCGCACGTCATCCAGGTTTTTCGCAGGAGCCGCAAGTCCCTTGTCCTAGGTCATCATCCCCGCAAGCCGTTTCCAAAATCGGCTTTGAAAGAGTTAAGAGCCAACACCCAAAAGGGAAGAAGAAGAAGGAAAAAAAAAAGAAAACCCAAGTTTTTATTTTTCTTTTCGACGTAGCCAGGCTTTCCATTGTTCTTTTAAACTCCATCGTCGAGAGGAGTTCCCACCTTCCCGGAAAGAGGTGGGAAAAGCTCTCCCGTAGGAGCAGCTGGGGGGGTGGGGGAGGGGAAGGGGGTCCTTTCGCCCCTAAACGTGAAAATCACTCACTCGCCGGCACCGAGAGGGGTTCCGCTGCCCCGGCGCGGGGCCCCCTAAGGCTCCCGCCCGCGGTCACCCGCCGCCGCCCCTTTCCCGGCGGGGCCGGTCCGGGCAGCAAGGCCGCCCCCCGCCCCCCCGCAGGGTCCGCAGCGGGGTCCCCCGCACCCCCGCACCCCCGGGCCCGGCGGCGCTGCCCGCTCCGGGGGACCAGCCTACGACGCCGGCAGGGTGTGCAGAGAGCCGGCCGAGAGGCCCCAGCCCGCCGCCCCCTCCCGCTCGCACGTTCAAGGACATTCCGCTTTTCCTCCCAAGGACAAAGGACAATAAAGGGGGCCGGGGAGCTACTCACCCGGTCCGAACGCAGCCGCCGGCAACCTCCGGGCCGCCCGCACGCCGATTCCCGCGCAGGGCCCTGTCGCCCGCGCCGCGCAGAGCCGCCCGCACCCCGGGGAGCCTTCCGCGGCCGCTGCCGCAGCGGCACTTTGGGCGTCGCGGGTCCGGCGGCCGTTCCGGGCGCCTCTGCCGCGGGGATCCGACCCCCCACCGGCGCGCGCGGCCGACCTCGGTCTCGGGCCGCGGCCGCTTCGCCCCCGCGGGCCTGCGGGCCGCTCCGGCGCAGCTCCCCGCCAGCCGGCGGGTCCCGCGGCCGCGGCGCAACGCCTGACAGCTCGGGGTGCTGCTGCCTCTCCGGCCATCTTGTGCCGTGTGTGTGTGGTGTCTCTCTCCCGTCTCCTCTCTCGGCTTTACTCCCTCCTCCTCCTCCCCCCGCCCCACACACCACACAACATGGCCTCTTCGCTGCGGCGGCGGTGGCTGCGGCGGCGGCGGCAGCAGCTCCGCGGCGTTCCAGCCCGCGTCCCCTCCTCCACCCGCCCGCCTCCCGCCTCCCGCCCGCAGCCCCAGATCCCAGCGCGCACGCGCGCCGCCGCCCGCCCACCGCGGCCATTGGCTCAGCCCGCTTCCTGGCACGCCTCCCTTCTCCCCAAGCGTCCCCGCGCACGCTCGCAGGCGTCTCTCTTCCCCCTAACAACAACTGCTTCAATGCTATTGGTGAGTTCTGACCCCACCCCTTCCACTTTCTCCACGCCGATAGGCTGGCTTTGGTGTCATTCACTGCCCGTAGGGGTTTATGGTTTTCTGAAGCGGTCCGGGCCCGCGATTGGCGGGTGATGAAACCTTTGGTTGGAAACAGTTGCTCTGCGCCCCGCAGTGCGGACCCCTCAGGGCTGACTTGGGGGAGGGGGGGTGGAGATCCCTAGCCCGGTGTCCAGGCCAAAATGACCGGTACAGTGACCCGGAAATAAGGCCTTCGCCTCTGGAAAAAGCTCAGGATTCGGTGCTTCTGAATGCAGGTTTTTGCATTTTTTAATTTTTTATTTTTTTATGAGATGGGAAAATGACTGACAGGATGACGAGCAAACACGACGACGCAGGTTCCTAGCCCTAAGGCGAGCAGCCATATCTCCTCGGCGGTAGCTAGGCGGGTCCCGTCGGACTTGAGGTGCTGGAACTGGAGGGTGTGCGCGCTTCCGGTGTGTCCTGGGCCCGAGGACGCCCCAGAGAGGCTGGGCCGGTTATTTGTTACCGGGGCGGCTGGGGCCTCATTTATCACGGTCTCGTCTGCCCCAGAGTTTGTTTCCTTTAAGCATATCTCCCGGTTTTGGTTTTTGTTTTTCATTAGTTCTTCCTGCTTGGACCTGGAAGCGCCTCTAGACAGACCACAAGAGTAACTGAAAACCTACATTTTTCCTCTGAATTGAATGGGGAAAGAAAAAGAGCCAGCGCGCGCTCTCTCTCTCTCTCTCTCTCTCTCTCTCTCTCTCTCGCTATTTGCATTTTCAGAAATTTTGCTCCTTGGGCCAAGGGACCTGGAGAAAAGAAAAGGCATCCCCAAGCTACTCCTAAGTTTTGACAGTTGTTTTGTTTTGTTTTGGGGGGAGGGGAGAGATGTTGAGGCTAGGGGCGTGGCTTCTTCCGTTCTCTCCAGACCCTACACCTGGGTGAAAAATCGGAGGATGTGGGATGCTCCTAGGGCCTGGGAACTAGTTCTGGCCCCCCCTTTTTTTTTTTTTTATTTACTTAATTTATTGATGATTTCGGAGAGAAAGGGAGAGAGAGAGTGAGTGAGAGAGAAACATCGGTGATGAGAGAGAATCGCGGATCGGCTGCCTCCTGCACGCCCCCTACTGGGGATCGAGGCGGAAATCCCGGCAGGTGCCCTTGACCAGGAGTGGAACCTGGGACCGGTCAGTCACTGGGTGGACCCTCTGTCCACTGAGCCACACCAGCCAGGGCCTGGCCATGTCTTTTTATTTGTTATGATTATTATTTCTTGGTTTATTTGTTTGGCCTCGTCTTTTTAAAAGGACACGGCTGTTGGTGGACTTGGCTGCATATGGCATCGGCTGCTCGGGGCAGAGCGAGGACTGGGCCCCCACTGCCCCTGCCATAGCTCTTAGGCTCCTTCTGTGTCCCCTGGCAATATACTGGGTGCCCCCCGTGGGCGCACAGAAGGGTGCTGCTTTAGCTGAAATGGAACTTTTTCCATGGAACTGCCAAGAGTCATTCCCCGCGGACTCCATAGGGAACAGGCAGACCCAGCCAAGAGGCTGTTCTTCTCTGAAACAGCCCCACCCCGAGCCCTTTTGATCTCATTCTTCCCGGTGTGTTTGCTGGCTGTGCTATTCTTCACGCCCTCGATACCCCCACCACCACCACCACCACCACTACCTGAAGTCCGTCTGTGATTCTGCCCTTTCAGGATTGACCTCCCAAGAACCTCCGTGTCAGCCAAACAGGCCTGGACAGGCCTTTTCTTAATTGCGGACCAGTCGTTTCGTTGCTAGCTTATCCCTGTGGCCAGATAAGTTCCTATGGAACGAGTACAAAACAAAAACACGTTTTCACATGTATGTTCAAGGTGCGCGCCTTAAAATTAAATACCCATTGCATTTTGAAGTGATGTATTACATGTTCTTACAAGCTAATATCTTTTTAAGGTATGGTAATGTGGAAAACACTGCGATATGGAAACACGAGAATTCTCGTGATCCGCCCTCGATGTGTCAAAAGTAGGAGCCTGGTGTTCACTATGTGCCAGGCACTGTTCTAACCCTCGTGGTAGAGTAACTCAGTTGAGCACACAGCACCCCTCTGGGGGTTACTATTATTATCTCTGTGCATTGTCTCTATCAGGATAGGGGCGCACAGGAGTTTAATTTGCCCAGGGTCACACTGATGGCAAGTATTGGAACCAGGATGGAGCCCAGGTAGTTAAGACTCAGACCCATTCCCTCCTCCCCAAATAAGGTCTTTTTTTTTTTTCTTTTTGAATATTTAAGGAACCATATTCTTTTTTTTCTTTGTTGTATGTGTGTTTGTTTGTTTTTTGAAATATGCTTTTTTTTCATTGATTTCAGGGAGGAAGGGAGAGAGAGAAACATCAATGATGACAATCATGACCAGGTGCCTCCTGCACGCCCCCTACTGGTGGGAAGGGGATCGAGCCCTTGCAACCTGGGCATGTGCCCTTGGCCTGAATGGTACCCTTTCGGCTGTAGGCCCAACGCTCTATCCACTGAGCCAAACCGGCTAGGCCCAGTTTCTTCTTTTGAAGGTGGTCCCCGGTGCCAAATAGATTCGCTTGGGTCTCCTGGTGTGTGGTGCTGCCTGATTTTCCGGCTCCTTCCTTGCCTACTTCTTGGAGGTCTTCCAACCTTCAGAATCGGGCCTCCCTCCAATGGGCAGTGGCAGACCCTTTCTAACTTAATGCCCAGACCTGGGCTCCGCCCTGGGATTGTCAGCCTCCCGGCTTGCCAACCGAGAACCATCTAGCTCTCTTATTTTGTTCCTTCTTTGATGGTGAACATTCACTCCAACGGTTCAGCTATGGATGGAGTGGTACCCCCTTAATAAACATGCACCTTGCGCAACTTCCATAAAACATAAAACTTCTTCCTTCTCCAAAGCGTACACCCCCACACCCCTCCTCTTCAGACAAGGCCCTTATCTGCTGCATTGAAATTTTATTCTCTGCCGCACATGACAGCCATGACTTCTTTTGCCAAATCTATTCCGTGTCTTTAGCCATCCCTGTTTTTTTTTTTAAATATATATATACATTTGTACTGATTTCAGAGAGGAAGGGAGAAGAAGAGAGAGACATCAATGATGAGAAAGAATCATTGATGAGCTGCCTCCTGCACGCCTCCCACTGAGGGTGGAGCCCCACAACCCAGGCATGTGCCCCGCCTGGGAATCGAACCATGACCTCCTGGTTCAAAGGTCAGCGCTCAACCACTGAGCCACACCGGCCGGGCTAGCCATCACTCTTTAAAGCTAGACTAGCTTTGTCCTAGATTAAAAGCACCTGACACCTGGCCGACCACATGCTGTGCCCTCCACAGTTCATTTTCGAGCTAAGTGATCTGCCAGTGAACCGAGAGGAGATTCTCCCCCTCCCCCAGTCCTGCTGGTTCCTATTACGGCTGCGTCTTTCCCGGTGAAAAAAAATGAAGAGCAGAGCCCTCAGCCTTGGCTCACGTAGTGGAAAAGCCGCTGCGTGTGCCCTCGGTACTTCTGGTCCCGTGTCCTTGTGTCCGAGAGGATATTTCTGGACGGATTCAGGGATCTTTTGACACTGGTCATCTCCAAGGAGACCTGGGAGGGAGGTGGAGAAGAGCCGAGGGTCCAAGAGCACTTCTCACGCTGTACCCCTCTGTGACTTTTGAACTATGTGAATATATTACCTTTTTGTTTTTTTGAATGAAAGAGAACAGAAAAGAAGTAAACTCAAATTGCTGAACTGAAAGCAGACACTATTGGAAAGGAAAATACCTCCCCCATCCCACACACACACACACACACACACACACACACACACACCCCACTTTGTAATCATCTGTGTCAGCTGCATTTTTCCCCTTTTAACTTCTTTTTTTCTCGATGAAATAAAAGTCACACAACACTCAGTACCGCCAGGGATGTAACGGGGACCTGAAATGTCCCCCGGTTGACGATAAGGATTCCTGGAATGTAAAACGGGGGAGCAGCTTGCACTCCCGATGTGACATGGCCTCATACACTGCAGACCAGGGCTTCCTGCCTTTCTCCCTGCTTCCCCGCAGCTCCCCAGGCCTGTCCCCACCCCCGTTTCTGCCCTCCTCTCCTCTGGTAGCAATTAAAGGAGGCGGAGAGAGATGCCAGCGGGTCTGCCTTTCTCCCTGTTTGCTTTCCTTTGTATCCACCTTTGTCTTGGGTGGTTCCTTTAGAGGCTCAGGGATGACCTTGACACTGAGTCCCGAGATGCAGTTTTCAGATACAGGCCTTTGCAGATTCCTGCAGCTCTGCTCCTGCTCTTCGCAGCTTCTCTTGCTGCTCGGACTCTGAGTAACTCACACACAGACTGCCTCCTTTCTGCCTACACCCTGCTCCCTGACAAGTGGCAATCTCTCTTTCTTTTTCCCAGGGTGCACCACACACAGGATTGAAGCCCATTTGATACTGAAAATATGATCTCCAAGCACAGTTATGGAGCTTTCTTCCAGATACTTGTTCTAGAACCTTGAGATACTGCATGGACTGGGGTATTCTTATGGAGCTTACATTCTTTTTAAATATATATATATATATATATACATATATTGATTTCAGAGAGGAAGGGAGAAGGGAGAGAGAGAGAAACATCAATAATGAGAGAGAATCATTGACCCGCTGCCTGGAGCTTACATTCTAATGGGGCAGGAATCCACAAATCAGGAAGTACCAGGTAGTGGCAAGTGTTATGATGATGGGAGCCTGCTTTCAGTTGAATGGCAGGGAAGGCCTCTCTGAGGAGGTGACATTTAAGTAGAAGCAGGAAGGACACAGAGGAGGCATCTTATGTGTATATCCACACACAAGTTCCAAGAGAAGATGGCAGATGGCCTGTGTGCAACTCATTTTGCTCCACTCCCAAACTGCACTAAACATAGATTTTCTTGATTTTTTTTTATAAGTCATACACTCAGAAGGAAATGTTAACTTAAATCTCTCCATAACTTGAAATTGGATTTTCTTAGAATAGTGGTGAATGATCATTTTTGCATTATCCAAGCTTTTGAGTCCTTTTTAAACTATATGTATTGATTGATTGATTTCAGAGAGGCAGGGAGAGGGGGAGAGAGAGAGAAACATCAATGATGAGAGAGAATCATCCATCTGCTGCCTCCTGCACGCCCCACATTGGGGAATGAGCCCACAACCCAGGCATGTGCCCTGACCAGGAATCGAACTGTGACCTGGTTCATAGGTCGACGCTCAACCACTGAGCCATACTAGTCAGACAAAGCCTTTGAGTTCTAATGTAATCTTCAGGCATCTCAGGAAAATGCCTATTCCACATATATAGTCGTCATATAATTTTGGAGGTTCACAGACCCCATTCAAGGTAGGGGTACATCTTTTCTCATGTTTGGCCTTAGCATCTAAACTCAGATTTCCCTCTTGAAGCCATTCTGTTGTCCACTAGCCCACTTTTCGTTGGAGATGCTCTTTCCCTTTTACTCAGAAACTCTAACTTTATTAAATTTCCCAAGGAAATGTAAGGGAACTTGTGCTTCCCAGCCAAGATATGCTATCAGGAACTAGATTTACATGTCCACACAAAAACAAAGCGAAACAGACCAGATACAAGAAACGGGTTTTTAAGACATTAGATGTCGCCCTGACCGGTTTGGCTCAGTGGATAGAGCGTCGGCCTGCGGACTGAAGGGTCCCAGGTTCGATTCCGGTCAAGGGCATGTACCTTGATTGCGGGCACATCCCCAGTGGGAGGTGTGCGGGAGGCGGCTGATCAATGTTTCTCTCTCATCAGTGTTCCTAACTCTCTATCCCTCTCCCTTCCTCTCTGTAAAAAATCAATAAAATATATTTTTTTAAATAATTTTAAAAAAGACATTAGATGTCAGGAGACAAAGGACCATGATGCTTGAGTACAGGAAGCATGAGGTAAGCACTGCCGTTGCCCCGCTGACTTCCTGGATTCTGTTTCCAGGTTTCGGTTCTGCAGGGAGCGGGCAAAGGGGTAACTCAGGCAGAGCCTGGCACTCTCCCTGAATGAAGGAGATGGAACTGGGAGTCCAGAGAAGGCGAGGTGGCTGGAGACGGCAGGACAGGGTCCCAGAGGGAAGAGAACATGAGCCGTCGGAGGGAAGAAAGTGGAGATCTTGACTTCATAAATATTAAAAAGTCTCTTCTTGGAAATTGTTAGGGAAAAAAGCCACAAATTGGGACAGAGTATTTGTAAATCACACATCTGACACAGGACATGTACCAGAATATGTAACAAATGCTGAACCCTCAATAGTAATAAATAAACAACCCAATTTTTTTAATGGGCAAAAATTTCAGAGGCAGTCAGTTGACCAAGGAAGATCTACAGATGGCAAATGCGCACATGAAAAGAGACTTATTATCATTCATCTCAAAAATAATTTTGCCTGAGTGAAAGAAGCCAGGCAAAAGAGTACAGAATTTATTATTCCATTTATATGAAATTCTAGTAAATGCAAACTAATAGAAAAAATGACTAATACTTCGGTGACCTGCAAATGGGGGAGAGGGCAGGGAGAGGTGGTAGCGATTTCAGAGGACATGAGGAAACTTTAAAAAGTAATAAATGTGTCCATTATCTTCATTGTTCTATGGTTTCGCAGATGTAAATGTACGTCAAAACTTATCAGATTTTATATTCTAAATATGTAAAGCTGCCCTAACCGGTTTGGCTCAGTGGATAGAGCGCCGGCCTGTGGACTGAAAGGTCCCAGGTTTGATTCCAGTCAAGGGCATGTACCTTGGTTGCGGGCACATCCCAGTGGGGAGTGTGCAGGAGGCAGTTTCTCTCTCATTGATGTTTCTAACTCTCTATCCCTCTCCTTTCCTCTCTGTAAAAAATCATATATATATATATATATATATATATATATATTTAGCCAAATAAATAAATAAATATGTAAAGCTTAGCATGTCAATTATGCCTAATAAGCCTGTCTCTTTAAAAATTGCACGAGTTTGCCTATTTGCTTGTTTTGCGATGGAGCATCCTGTGATGATGGTGGTGCTCTTAAATCATTTGTTCCTAACCCATTTATTTTGTTCAGCACGCTTGTATTTTATCCTCTGATTTAAAAAGATTGAATCCTGAACATGATTCAAAATTCAGAGGGTATATAGTGCAAAACCTCTCACATCCTCCCAGCACCCCTCTCTGAAGGCAGTTAATAGAACTGAGTTTTCCAAGTGCACTTCCAAAGACATTCCAGGTTTTATTACAAGAAACACACTACTAAGATGGATTTAGAGTGTGCTTCTGCTTTATCTGTTGGCTGAATGATTGCAGAATCAGGGCATGCTCATTATCAGACAGGCGGGTCCAGTCCTTCCAAAGCTATGTCATCAGGACATCCACTCCCCTAAAATGATGACCATCCATCTCGCGTTTCTCTCACACTGACTACTCACCCCTTATGGCTCTTAGTACCTATGATCGCCAAGCGGGTCGAAGCATTCCATACAAACTGTTGTTTTCTCTCCTCCGAAGTGATTGCTTTCCCTCCTTGGAATTTCTGTGACTTCATGGCTGTGCTATTCCGTATTCTGGTGGCTCTTATCATAAGCTAATATTTGTCTGTTGGTATATGGATCACATGTCCCTAAGTGGACTCCAGTGTGGCTTGGCTGGAGATAGAGTCTTGGCCTGAGACTTTGTTCCCCACTGCAGTTATGGAGGCTCAGATAACAGCTG
>PVJC01009802.1:0-45089 GCA_004026665.1 Murina feae
CCCTCCCTGAAATCAAATCAATAAAAATATATTTTTAAAAATTTGATTTAATATAAACTTTTGGAATGATACTCTTAAAATTATTTGATGCATAGACAAGTTGGATTGATCCTACAGTGGCCTAAACCATATTACTTACCTTGACAAACCATTAAACTGTGTGCTCTAAAAATTGTTAGTAACTGTCATCAAGATATATATCCTAAAATTTTCTTGTATAGGCTTTTAAAATGTTTTACTTATTTGCCCCAACTGGTTTGGCTCAGTGGATAGAGCACTGGCCTGCGGACCAAGAGGTCCCAGGTTCGATTCCTGTCAAGGGCATGTACCTTGGTTGCAGGCACTTCCCCAGTAGGGGATGTGCAGGAGGCAGCTGATGGATGTTTCTCTCTCATCAATGTTTCTAGCTCTCTATCCCTCTCCCTTCCTCTCTGTAAAAAAAAAAAATCAATGAAATATCTTTTAAAAAATAAATAAAATGTTTTACTTATTTAAACAAGAGTCTTTAAAAGACAAGTCAGATAGGAAGCATGCTCAGCTGTCATTTCTCATCTCTACTCCTCTCCTTTCCCTTTGCTGAATAAAGGCAATTCTGCTGACACTCTACTAATTCTCATTTGATGTGAGGCCATCATTGCAGATACTGTCAGTGTGCATCCCAGGCCCCTGCTATTCCTGCCCTGGACTAACTTTAGACAGGTGAGAGGTTTTTCCACAAACAGGTCACCACAAGTGCACCTGTATGTTGTTCCAGTTTTGTCCTAAGGATAAATTCTCTTTCTATTCTTTCTGCTGCTGAAGGATGGTTGAGGGTGATTTTTTTCCCCATCCTCCAAAATTCCAGGATATTTGGTGAGAAAGTCAGTCAAGACTCATTATGAGACTTATTTATTCATTATATTTAAATGAGTCACCTACCTATTTTATCAAAGAACACATTTGACTGCTCCTTTTCAAATTTTTTGTATTTGTTCCTTGTTTTTTAGGAGGACATTGCATTCACCTAGTTTGTACTATGACATTAAGTGGTTCATGTATACCCAAAGCATGATCTCTCATGAAGTACTTCTCATCTAAGATGATTAAAGAAACTTTCTGTCTTAAATTTCATAAAGGACTAACCATGTGTCTATGATTATTTTTGAAGATGAGGTTGTAGACCTCTTTTTCTCCACCGAAGAATGGTTCCTGTGTAAAGTAACAGTTGGAACATTATTTGGTGAAATTAGCTGTGGTTTACAAAAAAGAAGACAGTGAAATTTGCATTTTGCCAAATACTTTCTCCAGTCCATTGCCCTAAATTCTGATAATTTCCTCCTTTCTATTACCTTTTTTTCTTTTATTCTTTCTGGATGAAATTAAGTTATAGAACATATCTGGACTAAATTTTTAAAATAAACTTTTTCTTTAAATTTTAGAACAGTTTTAACTTTTAAACCATTTTAGATTTATGGAATTATTACAAAGATAATACAGACAGTACCTGTATACCTCAAACCTAATCTCCTCTATTTATTAACATCTTCTGATATATGCTGCATTTGTCACAGCTAATGAACCGATATTGATTCACTATTATTAACTAAAGTCTGTATTTTATTTCAGTTTCCTCACTTTTTTCCTAATGTTCTTTTTCTGTCCCAGGATTTCATCCAGAACACCACATCACATTCCATAATCATGTCTCCTTAGACTTTTCTTGGTTGTGACAGTTGCTCAGATTCTCCTGGAGAATTCTGGTCAGGTATTTTATAGAGTGTTCCTCAGTTGGACTTTGTCTGATATTTTTCTCCTGATTACAATAAGGTAATGTGTTTTAGAGAGGAGGGCTATAGAGGTACAAGTGCCATTCTCACAGTATTGTATTATATTAAGGGTGTATTCTATCAAAAAGACTTATGACTGTTGATGTTAACCCTGATCTTCATCTAACAGAAAGTTTTTAGAAGGAAGTCATTCATACTTAGCGAGTGAGGGGTTATGTTTCACTTCCTTGAGTTTAGAACATTTGCATAAATGATTTGGAATTCTTCTGCATGTGAGAGCTATCATTCTACACATTTTTTATTACTCAGTTATTAATTTCCACTATCGGGGACTCATAGTTATTTGTTTTATACTTTGGGTGTACACCAATACAGCTTTATCTATTTGGTTGCTCCAATTGTTTTAGTTGGCCTATAGGAGTTCCTCAGTTAGCTGTTGGGTTCCTTGGATGTACACCCATCATTGTGGGCTTTTGTTTTGTTTTGAGTACTTTCTTTCTGGCATACAAGATGTAACAGGCTTTTGTATATAATCATCTCTCAGTATCCATGGGGACTGATTATGTACAAGAGTCTGGAATATCTTTAATATTGGTCGGCCATTGAGAACTTGATGTTTCTACCATGCAGGTTGGAGGCAGTATCTGATCTTTTATGAAGTATTTCACTTCATCTTTTGTTTCATTCCCATTTATGTAGTATATGAAGTTTACATTTGACTTCCAGATGTTTTGCTTTATCTACTAGAATCCCTAGAATCAGATTGATTTGACTACTGAAGAAAAGGCTGTTCCTTTGTTTTAGTTCAAGAACTAAGCTTACTTCTTCACTCTACTCAGGGGTGAGGAAAATAGAAATCCAACTAGAATTGGTAGCTCAATGCATCCACAGAATTTATAAAAATAAATTTTAAAAAAAGAGCCATGGTCAAGTGTCTCAGTTGATTGGAGCGTCTTCCCATACACCAAAAGGTTGTGGGATTCAATTCCCAGTCAAGTCACATACCTAGGTTGCAGGTTTGATCCCCGGTTGGGGAGGGGGGTGGATATGGAAGCTAAGGGATTGATGTTTCTCTCTCACACCAATGTTTCTCTTTCACATCAATGTTTCTCTCTCTCTCTCTCTCTCTCTCTCTCTCTCTCTCTCTCTCTCTCTCTCTCTCTCTCTCCCTTCCTTCCCTCCTTTCCTCTCCCTCTAAAATCAATAAATATATCCTTATGTGAGGATTAAAGAAAATGCATAGCTAGCTAGACTTCTTTTGAAGGCCCACTGAGGAGATATCCCTTTGAATGACACTGTAAATAAAGGTCCTTGAAGAAATCCATCAACATGACTGTGCTTTTACCCTTCCAGCAGTCAGCCAGGACTCTGCATCTCATGACTAGGCTTCTCATTCCTTCCTCTTTCAGATTCCTGGGATTGGTGAGTGGAAAAACATCAGGAAAGATAGGGCACGCCAGAAATGTGAAGGGGATTAAGATGTCATGTCTGCTCTTTAAGTTTTCTGAGCAGGCTTCCTCAACCCCTGGGCTTTCCAGACGAAAGGAGCATTGCAGCATTTATATAAAGATGGGTGGGGGGTAAACTTGCACATACTGAGCTTCCAAACAGCCCGTCACAAGTATCTTTGTCCCTCTGGTGTCCCAAGCCCTGGCAGGTCTGGAGAATTCTGGTCAGGTATAGGAGGACAGGAAGTGCAGCTTTTTTTGAAGGTAAAGAGGGAATTTCGTCTTCTTGATGTATTGATGAGTGGCATTTTACAGAGGAATAGAATCCCAGTTCCTGAGATCTGTTTCTCTTGGCTTTGGCGTCAGTTATTCAGAAGCAGGAATCACTGAGGGTTCCAGTAGGTGAACTGCTACTCGAGAAACCATGTTGACAGGCCCTCCCTTCCATTCAGGCTTCAGTAACTGCCATGTGTCCATCAGCCCACATCTGAGTGCTGGAAGGGCAACGCTTTCCTTTTTAGGGGATAGAGTATAGTCAAAAATGTCAACAAAGTCACCTTCAATCATTTATCATTTATGCATCAGTTGTGTTTGGGGCCACAAGCATATGCCTGTGACAGAAAGATAGTTGGTATAAGGAAGAGGACTTATTTACATTTTCTTTCAATTATTTATTTTTATTTGCTGAATATTTGAAACTGCTTCTTTAGTAGAAGAATTAATAGTTGCCTTTGGTAGAAATAAGGTTTTTCAGTGGCCTTTATATTTCTTATATTAATTTTATTTTAAGTAATTGGCATAAACCCCAGTACTGGAAAGGAGCTAATAATCGTGATTTCTGTAAAAACTATATTTGGACAAACCCAAAGAGGATGAATCATAGATTCTCAACACAGGAGCAAATGTGATTTGGCAACCCACTGACCCTGTTGAATTTTTTTTTTGAGAAAGAACTTTTTATTTCTTATCTCTGAATAAAATCTGATTAGCTCTAATCATTTCATTCAGCTGAATAACACATAGGAAAAAACAAATAATCAGTAAAAGTAAAGAATGAGTTGTATCAAATATCTGATTCTTAAGTAAATTCTTCCAAAATAATGCCATAGTAAATGTAACCAAGGACATATTTTATGAAATTTTGGCAAAAGTGGATCAGAAAGACCTGGCCTAGCTGTCAAGGACTTCTGTCTAAGTCTGTCCCTCCGTCTCTCTCTCCCTCCCTCCATTCCTTCTTTCCTTTCTCCCTTCCATTTATTCATTTACATTTATTTAGGCAATACCTTCTATTTAGGTCCCCTCAAAATATATACACATACATTGAATAATCATAAAGGCATTGTCTATTAAAATACATTTTATTTTTAAAATTGAACTAGCATCTGTTAAAAGCGTGCATACATTTTGGGGGACACCCTTGTATATGCCCCTCAAAATACTAAAGTAAATAGACAAAATACTCCCTCATGGAGCTTAAATTCTGGTAACTAGTTCTCAAGCATATGATGCTGCAGGATTATGGATGGTGGAAACACAACTCTATAGAAAAGATTATCCCAGCACCATTCAACCATGTCCTCCACTCCCTTTGAGAAGAGAGGAAGGGTTGTCTCATTCCATACTCTGGTAGCAGGCAAAGGGATTTCCCCCTCTGTTTTTTAACTGGACCAGGGGCTCACTATTCATGAATAACACCATTATACTTGTTCCGCTTAGTATTTGGGAAAGAATTGTTCAAATCATATGGGAGGTGGTTCTTTAAAAGCCCCAGCTAACATGAAAAGAAAAGAAAAATAAATAAAACAGGAAGATTTACAGTCCGAAGCCAGACTTAATAATACATAACAAATTGCAGCTCTGTTTGGGATTCTCCCTAGGTACCGTTCCTAAGGATTCCAAGTGTTTAATTGAAATTTCTTTGAGGACAGCAGTCATCATTCACTTAGGCATTATATTTATATTTGTGTGCAGAGGAAGGAAGTCAAAGGGCTAATAGACTGAGTGAGCAGAATGGCTGCTTTTCAGCTGCAGGCCATGAAGAGCCAGCAATTCTCAGAGGAGTGCTTATCCAGGAGACAGCTTGCTTCTGTTGTCCTCTGGGGACCAGGGGAGGAGAACAGAGATGTGACTGACAGCTGTTTCTTCCTAGACATAGACAGAGCTCCTGATCCCAGTGCTGCCTGTGTAATCAAACTCTTCTCAGTCTAGAGGATTAAAACACCTCAAGATGGGAAAGAAAGATGGGATTACAACACCTGTTCATTTTACCCTGATGGTTAGCTTAGAGTAGGTTAGTCACAGGGCGCTTGTGCCTTCATGATTTCCAAACAAAAGTTAATAAGGAACTATTATTCAAGGCACATTTTAGCCATTAAATTCATGATAGAATAAAAAGAAAAGTCACAATGTTATAATAATTCTCCTTTGAATTTATGCAACAGGAACCATAGATTAGCTTTGAATAGTTTACTCCACAATCTATATATTTTAAGAGTTAATGCTGTTACGTTATTCTGTGCTGTTGTTTTGTTTTAGGTATTATAGGTACAGTTTTTACCTACATACAGAGAAGTGCTTACATATAACCACCTTAATTTGTAACAGGTTTACTGAAGTATAATTTACACGTCATAATATCCCCCTATTCCAAGTGTACAACTGCATGAATTTTAGTAAATTAACAGAGGTGGACACTTACCACCACTATACAATTTTAGACCATTTCTGTCCTCCCAGGAGGATTTCTCATGCTCAAGTGCTCCCAGCTCCTGTCCAGGACAACTGGTTTAGCTTTAAGACTTCTAATGAATATTATCATGGTCTATGCTTATCTCCCAAAAGGTCTGGTTTAGTTTCCTTGGATTGGAATCTAGTCTGTATGTTTAATACTGTGGATATCATCACCCTTATTTTATAAGTGGGGACATTGGAATTTGGAGAAGCTGGAGGATTGGAACTTTGTCTTTGTCTGATCGCAAAGCCCCTCTGCACTGTCATGCACAATTACTCCTCGTCTGAAAGTGAGCTGGATCTTAATAGAAGTTGAAGATTAATAAAAGATCATACTTATGTGTATATGTAGCATTTCACTTTTCCAATTTCTCAATTCTCATTATTAGAATATATGTAATTTGTGCACATGGACAGGGGTGGGCAAAAGTAAGTGTACAGTTTTGAATATATAAATCACAGTTATTATTGTATTATTTATTCATTAATTACTGCATTATTGTATAATTATCATATTTTATTAACTCTAAGCCTACTATTGCACACCTCTGTATATGTATGTATACACATATACAAAGCATGTCTGTTTACTTTGGGTTGTGTTAGAGTTTGATGTATGACAGTTTCCAGATGCTAACTTATATAATGGTTATTTTCTTTCCTATTAAAAATTATGTTATCACTTTTCTCATATGCATGAGAAAATCCCACAATATTTTGTTATTGAAAGATAAAATTGCTAATATAGAAATATAATATTATACTATTACATATGGACCAGTTAATTCTTTATATTAAAAGTTTTATTTGGAGATATTTGTGTTAGAGGTGTTTTTTTTTTTGTTTTTTGTTTTACTTTTAAATTGTAGTAACAATCATCAGAAATCTAACTGCTGACATATAAGAATGGTGCTAAATTTTATTGTTTTGAACCAGTAAGGATTTTAATAAAAACTCAGACACAAAGACATGTCATTGCAATAGAAATTAATGTATGATGGTAAGAACTTCTTTGGAGCTGTCAAAATCTGAGTTCCTGCTTTTCTTACCCTCCCTCTCTTTTTCCCTCCCTTCCTCTCTCTCTTTGACTTTCTACAAAAGGTGTAAAGTTTTTCCACTGCCTTAGTTTCTCCTGAGTTTGAAGCTTAATCCCTTTTAAAAAGAATGTTTGCTCAATCCAGTGGTCATGTCAGTCAGTCCTATAATCATTGGGACTCTATTTTTCAAGTAATTCACTTTGGGGCCACTGTTAGGGTCAGAGTAGATGGATCTGCCTGGTCTCTCAAGTTCAGACACCCACTAAACATGAGTAAGTTCACATCACAGTCATTTCTAAGCCATCACCCCCTAGAACAGTACAGATCTTCAGACTATCCAAATACCTGCAAAACCACACATTTTGTTCTCAAGATAAAACCCATGACATTCATATGCCTGTCTCCTTTTGCTTTTGGATTTTGATACCCTCTTTTTTAGACAAAATACCTTCTTTAGCATATTCCTGTTCTAACTATGCATTCATCTTCATTGATAATTCAGAACTTACTATGAAATAATTATCCTCTACCAGTTTGATATCACATTCATCACCAGATTCAAGATTCATTGCAACCACGTCCTCTCTGCTGACTCTTCAGTGGGAGAGAGAGATTTACTGTCATCCAAGTGTTTATATCCATGACTGTCAAGGTCTTTTTCTTCTAAATCTTCACCCCCATTCATCTGTTTTGAGGATCCCTTGAGGTAGTATTCATACTTCAGTTTTTCAAAAGAGTTTAAAAATCCTCTTGCCATTATTGGCTTGAAGATTAAACTTTTTCTCCAAAGTAGTGATTTTCTTCCAGTCTCTGATTCTAAAAGTGGAAGTGAGGTCTCTTATCTTTAAATTGTTTATTTATTTGTGGTTTAATGTTTTTCCTTTCTTGTGTTCTTTCTTTGGTCTTCCTGTTGGCTTATATTTCCTCTTTTAACATTTCTTTTTCTTGACTCTTTCAAAAATAGCTTTTATTTATATTTAGTTTAATATGCATTTTTATTGTTGATGGTATTACAGATTCCTTCCTCTTCCCCCCCTCTTTGCCCCCTCTTCCTAGCCCCTACCTCACCCCAGGCTTTCACCACACTATGAACTGTGTCCATGGGCTTTGCATATATGTCTATATGCTTTTTTTGCTGTGCTTTTTGTTTTGCACCCCTGGAACATTTTGTTTGTTTATTTTTCTTTATTGTTGAAAGTATTACAGATATTCTCTTTGTTTGTTTGTTTCCCCCCATTCCTAACCCACCCCCCTAGACATTCACCACTCTACTGTCTATATTCATATATGCATATAAGTTTCCCAGTTAATTACTTCCCACACACCTCCAACCCCTGCCTTCGCTCTGAAATTTATCAGTCTGTCCCATGCTTCTATGTCTCTGGGTCTGTTATGTTATTCAGTTTATTTTATCCATTAGATTTCACATATGAGTGACATCATGTGATACTTGTCTTTCTCTGACTGGCTTATTTCGCTTAGCACGATACTCTCCAGGTCCCTTCATGCTGTTGCAAATGGTTAAGAGTTGTTTCTTTTTTACAGCTGCATAATATTCCATTGTGTAAACATAGCTTTTAAAGTAAATGGTCTTTGTTCTAAAGAGTTGTCACTGGATGAACCTCTTGCTTGATCACTTTCAAGTGAACTGATACATATTCTACTAGGATTTCTTTGCCTCCATTTAGGTGATTAGAAACACATTGAGTTTTGAATCAGTTCCTATCCAAGGAAGAGATATCACTTGGATTTTCAATATCTATAGTTGAAGCAGATGCTGTTATGTAGTCCAGATAATCCATTTCTGATTCAGATTCTCCAAGTCCCTCTCAAAATTGTTACTCATCACTTGTTCCTTCCTTTCACCAATTTCCACCCAACTCGGCAGATGGCTTGCACCAACAAGCTCTGGTTCAGTATAGGCCTCAGCTGCATACTGGCTACCTGCAACCCACCCTAGAAGATTATCCAGAAACCCACCAACTTCAGCACTCCCAGGCAACAACCACCTGCCTCTGAGACTGTGAGGAAGAAAAGACCAATTCTTGCTTTTCTATTCAAAATTTTGTTGTCCTTTAGTGGGTCATCTAATTTCCCCTTCTCCTCTGTCATTTCATACAAAAGAGGTCTGACTAAATTGCAGTTATCGGCTTAAGAAAGTTCTCAACAGGAATTCAGTGTTGTCTTTTGGATCAAGTAGTTGAGTAATTTACCTATAAAACACAGCTTCAAAAATTTCAATATGAACTGCATTATTTGGGGTAACTCTAACTGATGGAACAAGGGAACGTACATAATCATTAACCAAAATTAATTCCTCATTCCTATGACATACGAAATCACTAATTCTAATGACCAGGTTCATGTTCTCCAGGTGAGAATTCTGGGAATAAGGTTTCTCTCATCTTCTGGCACTGCCATCTTAAATTTTTCATTGCCAGTATCCCCTGCACCATAAGGGGAAGAGAACATAGAGCAGGATCATTTGTTCTAGGCTCCCTGACCTTTAAATGGCACATGTCACTTTCACATCAATGAATTGACAAGAATTACAGACACACGACCTGATAGAAATGCAATAGGAACAGGAAGCGATAGTTCCTGGTGGGCAGCCATTGTCTAGCAGCGTTCTCTACCAAGGAAAGGGAAACACTGAGGTAGACAGTTAATTATCTCTCATGCTAAGTCTCCAGGCAGAACTTTAGACACAATCTGACCCTGACACCTAGTGGAATCTGGAACCTTGGGAGAATTGGTGGTGAATAACAGTTTCTTCACTTGAAAATGTAGTTGAATTATCTGTTTTCAAAAGTTTTATGGCCCCCAATCATTATGTAAATAAAATGGCAGAACAGCTCTGTCAGAAGTGGCTTTGAGGAGGTCAGATCCTTCTCACTCCAGCAGGCACTCAGCAGAATCCCCAGGAATCTTGGGTGAATACTAGAGGAGATGATCTCAGGATCCTTTCTCTGTCAACATTCCCCGATTTAAGGTTCTTATTCTCTCCCTTCTTTTTTATTAAGAAAGGCTTATTTAAATGATCACTAAAGAAAGTCTGGATCAGAGACTAAAGACTCACAACTCGAAGACCTATTTTATTTGGACTGCACCTTTTTGGAATTACATGTTTTGAGCCACCATTTACAAATCAGTAAAAAATATATAGAATTCACTTTTTCTAGAAAAAGTGCAAGACCTGGCAACATTAATTCCACCTCCTTGCGTGGCAGAAATCTACTGGCTCTGAATACCAGACTCTCTTCCCTTTATTTTTTTTAAAATATATATTTTTATTGATTTCAGAAAGGAAGGAAGAGGGAGAGAGAAAGAGAGAAACATTAGTGATGAGAGAGAATCATTGATTGGCTGGTGCCTCCTGCACTATCCGCCCCCTTCCTCCCCCCCCCCCCCCCCCCCCCCCCCCCCCCCCCCCCCCCCCCCCCCCCCCCCCAGGATTCAGGCCTCAACCTGGGCATGTGCTCAAGCACTGACCTATGTCACCCAGCTCTTCCCTTTTTCTCCAGGCCCCCTCACTCCTTACTGCCCTTTATACTGACTCTTTTGTGTTAACTGCTTAGCTTCTGTAAATCATTTAAATTTACAGAATATGATCTTATGCAAAACTGTGATCCTTTGAAATTTTTATCTTTCCAGGAAAGCAGATAATTATTGAAAACTTATGAGCGAGAATAAATTGAATCTCCATGCTCAATTGTTCTTCACCCTATTTTCTGATAGAAGGTTCTACTGTATGGTCCCCTGTTTGGGGAAGACATTTATTTATTAAATGAATTTTCCACAATAATATTCCCCATTGCCTATGTGACTCCCTATAGCCTTTTGGCTTTTGGATTTTAGGCTTCTGTTCTGAGTTCATTTAAGTAGTGATTTTTCTCTTGCCAGACAAAGGCTCTACATAGCAACAATATATATGACAAAAGATATAATGGCACTTTTTAAAAAATCACAAATCTTTTAGAGTTGTAGCTAATAACGGCTTTCAGAGGATGTGTAGTGAAACTTTGACATATGTCATGGTTGTCAAAGTCAGCATTAACACAGAATAATAAGTTATTTAATATAGGATTCAACTTTATTATTTTTTCAAGTAAGCTGCCTATCACCAAGTTCTGAAGTGGATTTCTTTAAAGTCTCCCTGTCTCCAGAGAAAAGGAGGGGAAAGGCAGCGTGTCCCTGGACAGGATCTATGACTCATTATGTCAATCAAACCCCACTTCAGAAGGGAATAAAGAGATTTGTATCTCAAAGCTGCGCATAACAACTCCTTGGCTTTTCATTTCATATTTATGAGCGGGTTTACTTTGAAGTGTTTATCAGCCAATGCGCAGAAACATGAGGGAGCCTTGCCTGAAACCACACTCGGGCGTCTAATCTGCGATGCGTGCAGCCTGGCTCACCAACGCATGCCGTGCGAAAGTAAATACATAAATAAACTTTTTGTTATTGAAGGTCTTGGAGCCATGTCTTTATATGAACTATAAAAAAAGAATAAATGATGCTGAACACTTTGAAATTGGTGTAACACAGCAAACCTGGCTCCATCATGTGTAAAAATAAGGGAGGGGCGGATAATTTCCTGCTTGAATTAAAACCAAGTAAAATTAAAATACACAAATATTTACATGTACCTCTCATATGATCTAAGTCCTTGGGTCTAAGTGACCATACAATGGAAGTGGGTAGTACTAAGTGTCTGTTTAAAAAAAAAATTTTAAGATGTAGCTCTTAGAATGGTTGGGGAGATGTCAAAACTACTAAATAGAAAGCTGTTTTACATTTTTATCTGGATTTTTAAATATATAACAAGTAAGAAGTTATGTCAGGAAAGATGAAGAAGGGGCATATATAAAATATACATTCGTTATGAATAAAACTGGTATATTTTTTGCATGTTTAACCTACCTGTGTATCTTTGTTTAATTGAGCAGCTACTACACTAGTCCTGGTTTTACAATGGTAAAGGTCAGTCAGAGTTACTGAAGAGGACCCGATGTGTTAGGAGAGGCTGAGAAGTAAAAGTCAATGTCAAGTTCACATATTGTTACTTCCTTGACCAAGAGATGCTCAGTCCCCTACTTCTTTATGTTTGATTCCATATGCATATGCTCATTTATTTATAGTAAAAAGGGCATTTAAAGACATAAGCCTAGCCTGGCCAGTGTGGCTCAGTGGTTGAGTATCAACTCAAGAGGTCACAGCTGGATTCCAGGTCAGGGCACATGCCTGGGTTTCAGGCTCAGTCCCCAGTAGGAGGCATGCAAGAGGCAGCTAATCAATGATGATGATTCTCTCTTGTCATTGATGCTTCTGTCTCCCTTTCCTTCTCCCTTCCTCTCTGAAATCAATAAACATATATTTTGAAAAAAGACAAAAGAAAGAAAGAAGCCTTATTCCCTTTGAGAGTCTACCAAATGTTTCATTGGTTTGAAAAGTTGGGGAAAAAAGGAAATCTAGGAGTACATAAGCCATCCTCTTAGAAAAGGGTTACTTTCTTCTTTTGTCCTTTTTCTACAGATTTTTCAAAGAGTATCCCACCACCCTGCCCACCTTCACGTATCCCAGTTAGGAAAAGTGGCCGTGATGTCTAATCTCTCATGAGAAATATATATATATATAGATATATCTATATAGATATAGATATAGATATAGATATAGATATAGATATAGATATAGATATAGATATAGATATAGATATAGATATATATTAGGGGCCCAGTGCCCCAAAATTTGTGCACTCGGGGGGTGGGGGTCCCTCAGCCCAGCCTGTACCCTCTTGCAGTCTGGGACACCTCGGGGGGGATGTCCACCTGCTGGCATGCCTGGCCAGCCTGGGTGAGGGGCTGAGAGCCATTTTCATCTGCCCACAGCCCCTTCAGGGTTCGTGCACTGGGAGGTGGGAAGGCTGGTGAGTGCAGGCCTGGACGTTTCCCACTGGAGGGCCCATGATTGCACACGCCTGGTGGGCCCACACCGCTGAGGGGACACACCTGGCGCAGAGTTGGGTGGCAAGCCAGGGGCAGACGCTGGTGCAGAATTCCTAGGTGGGGCCCTGCTGCTGAGCAAACACACCCGGGGTGGAGCTGGGCAGTGAACTGGCTTTGGATTCTATGCACTGTGCAGCAGACACTCCTGCATACCCTGTGGAGGCCCCTGGGGGGCAGATGAAGGTAGCGGACCCTGGACGGGTGTTCCTGGACACCCTGCGGAGGCCCCCAGGGCAGAGCCAGGCAGTGGACCCAGGACAGTCATTCCTGGATGTCCCACAGAGGCCCCCGGGGGGCAAAACCAGGCAGCAGACCCAGGACGGCTGCTCCTGCACACCCTGCAGAGGCCCCGTGCTCCTGCATGCCCCGGGGAGGCCCCCAGGAGGTGGAGCCAGGCAGTGGACCCGGGACAGGCACTCCTGGATACTCCTCAGAGGCTCCCGGGGGCGGAGTTAGGCAGCAGACCCAGGACAGCTGCTCCTGGACGCCCCGAGGAGGCCCCAGGCCGGACCCCCCCTCCCACTGAGCTGACACACCTGGCACAGCTATGCAGGCCGTTGAGGCTCCCAGTGCAGAGCCACCCTGCCAGCCTCCATCTTGGCTGGGTTAATTTGCATACAGCTGCTCTGATTGGCTGGTTGGCGTGGCTGTGAGCAGAGGCTCAGTCAGCCTAGGCAGGCAGTTGCAACAGAAGCCTTTGGTTTGCTCTAGCTCCATGGCTGTTGGTGGGGTTAATTTGCATACAGCTGCTCTGATTGGCTGGTGGTAACAGTCAATTTGCATGTTTCTCTTTTATTATATTAGATATGGCTAATATGCTAATTGTCTGACCATTCGACTTTGGCAGTTCCACTCATAGCTATGATGCGCACTGACCACCAGGGGACAGATGCTCAACGCACAAGCATGGAAATATGGAACAGACTGGTGAATCTCAGAGGGAAAGGGCAGAGGGGAAGGGCAGGAAGAGATTAACCAAAGATCTTACATGCATATTAGAGGCCTGGTGCATAAATCTGTGCACCGAGCCTGTAGTGCTATATAATCATGTAGCTTAAAAGGAAAAGTCTTTAGACTTAGCTGGAAAGCATGGCATGTGAGATACCACAAGAGCGTTGGAGCCAAAAAAGACAAATGCATGGAGCCTATTCCACCTACACTTTATGTGACCTTAGGGATGTTATTCATTACTTTTTATCCTAATGCTTTCTTCCCACTTTTGTTCTGAAGAGTATATGAGTATTTGTATAAAGCGTTTGTGACCTAGTCTTGGCATATACTATCTATAAGAATAAAAGCAGAATATGCTAATTAAACCAGATGTCGTTCCAGACTACCTTCCAGACAAAGCCAGGGCTACATGGGAAGGCCAGGTCCCAGATGCCAGAGGGAACCCGGTGCTGGTTGCAGGAGGAAGAAAGACCTACTCTTGCAGGAATTTTATGTATGGGGTCTCTAGTACAAATAAAAAATATTTAGCCATAAATGCTAGTTAAATGAATTGCTGAAGGATGCCAGATCTTCTTGAGCCTATATTTTAATTTTAAAAAGAAACAGAACACAGAGAATGAAGGAGCTTACCCAAGTCTATGTTTGCCACCCATGGTCAGATTTTCTAGAGAAAAAAGAAATAAAATTACCTTGCCCCCCTGCATCTGTCTTCCCACCCTCCAGTGTAAGTGCAGTGGAAAATAAAACCTTCAGGAGTAAGGTATGATATCATGATTGTATATTTATGTGTTGATCTCATTTGCAATCAACCGTAGCAGGACAGTTTTCCCATCTCTGTATCCTGGTCAGTTCTCAGCAAACCTTTTTGTCCTTTTGTAGAACTGAATTTAACTAATCTGTTGGAGACATGAAGGATGGATGCTCCTAGGTGTGTGTGAGCCCTACAATGGCAGCAATTCTTGGGTAGGCCAAAGTACAAACAACCATAAAACCTGCCAGATAGGCAGGCATGTGAAGCATAACAGCCTTTGCAGGGTGTGTTCCTGTTAAGGCTGAAGGATAGGTTTTCTGAAAGGACTGTTTGGATTTCCTAATCCAAATGGAGATTGAGCACATGGCACATGAGAGAGTGATTTAGACCCAATTCTAAGAGAGAAAAAATTGAAGCAAGAAATAAGTGTTTGAAATAATCGTCTATTGCTGATCCCTAAGCAACTTGAATTAATGAGGCCCATACCCCTTGTGACATGGACACAGGGGACTTATGGCAGCAAAGCAGCAATTTCCCTGGTGGTTCTTTCAAAGGTTAGGGGGATGCATACAGATTCAGTTCCCTCCTTGAAAGCAGAGCTCCACTAACGAAGGGAAAGGTCGTCTCTCAGGCGAAGAAGGCTCACCATGTACCACCTCACCATAGTTCAGGTGATTTCCACAGAACAAAGAGAAGAGTCTCAACAGAAGACAATTGTCTTGTTGGATTTCATTGCTTGTCATTCTATAGAAGCCGTAGTTTTGCTGGGGAAAGCTGGTGGTGTTGTTGTTTTTTTTAATTTTTAATTTTAATTGTTTTTATTGATTTCAGAGAAAAAGGGAGAGAGAGCTAAAACATTAATGATGAGAGAGAAATCATTGATTGGCTGCCTCCTGCATGCTCCCTACTGGGGATTGAGGTATGTGCCCTAACTTGGAATCAAACCCTGACCTCCTGGTTCATAGGTCAATGCTCAATCACTGAGTCATGCCACCCGGGCAAAAATTGGCCTATTAAGAAGAGAGCAATCTGCCAGCAATGACCCTTTGTTTTTTTAAAAAAATGACTGAGAGATGCACCTCACTTCTCGGCTCTGTCACAGGCATATCTTGTGACTTCTTCAAGAAGCCCAGCAACCTCCATTTCTCTGCTACGATGGGGAGGTAATTCTTGCATTTTACAAGGATGATACTAACTCCTAAAACAGTTTGCTTTGAAAATATTCAGTAAGGGTACCCTCTGGATACCAAAATGAAAAAGTAGAGAGTAGAGTAGGGTCACTGGATTCTGAGAGATATTTTGGGGGAATGAGGAAGGGCCAAGGAAATGGTCTGTGATGACTAAACAGTTGTTCTGCTAATGAGAGGAGACAGGTGACATTAGTGCTGGGTATTCTTTGCCAGAACACCTGGAGATGGAAACCAGGCCCTGTCCCTATGCCTCTCAAACAGCCAGGTGGTCAGAGCATTGGGTATCAATGTAGGGAAGATGTCCTCTCTGCATTGCAAGCTGACAACACTGTTAGAGCACAATCAGAATTTTTTATTAAAATCCTGTGAGGAGGGTGTTGGGTGGATTCCTTGTAACTGTGACCTTCCACCAGGTAGGGGTTGCATGGAGGAAGCTGAACTTCACTGGCTCAGCCACGTTTGCCTTGGCCTGCCCCTTCTCCCTAAAAAATATTTAAAATGATATTTTACAACTGTAAAGACACATTTATTACAGCATAAGTTAAAACATTTTCTATAAACAAATACTTTACTTTTTTTTCTTATTTGAAAAGAAATTAAACCATTTTCATAAGCCCCTAAAAGCATATGGGCCCTAGTGACTATGTCTATTATACTTACTGGATTAAGTGACCCTGATCCTGTTGAAACTGACATTTTTGTTGTGGTTCCATTCACTCATGAATCTGAAAATGTGAATTTCAGCCTTGGTCTGTTTTTCTCAGTGGTTAAAGCATCAGCCCTCAGTCCAAAGGGTCTTGGGTTTGATTCCTGGTCAAGGGCATGTACCTGGGTTACAGGTTCAATCCCATTTGGGGCACATGCAGGAGGCAACCAGTGGATGTGTCTCTCTCACATCAATGTTTCTCTCTCTTTTCTCTCTCCCCCTTCTCCTTCCCTTCCACTCTCTCTCTAAAATCAATGGAAAAAATATCCTTGGGTTAGGATTTTTCTAAAAAGTAAATTTCAGTATTTTGAGACAAACATCTCTTCTCTTAAAGATGGTACCTCCATCTGATGAAAAGTAGAACTCTTCACATACTGTTTAATTTCTGTGGATTCATAATTCATAGTTACAATTTACACTTAATTTGGTCCACATATAACATCACCCTAATTGCTCTCTGCACACCCCCAACTTAAGAGACATGTTTTTTTAAGAACAATGTTTTTATACTGCATTTAATATTGTCTCCTTTCTGAACACTGAATCTAGTCACCATAATTTAATTTTTTCCATGTGAATCAAGGCAGCCCTAGTGAATGATGAATGAGTTCAGTGTTAACGTGTGCATTGTAATACATTTTTTCCCAGAACTTTTTGAAGTTTATTAAATTTCAAGTGGTTCCTTAATTCTACTTGCAATCGTACTAAACTGTCTGGTCTATGCATTGCCTCACTCTTCTAGCTGTCAGCTTCATTTCCTCTCCTCTCACCCCAAACCCATCTAGCACCTCCTCCCATCCTCGATCGGAAGCAAACTCCAAAATCAATTCGCCTCAACTTCACCCACATGCCTTCCATTCCTGCCTATTACGGGCTTGGATAACTTTATCTGTACAGTCTCATGATCATGTATGTCATTGTACCTATTTTATAGATGAGGAGACAGAAGATTCAGGGGTGTCAGTTAACCTGCACACGATCAAACCTTCCATAGTGAAGTAGGGATTCAGACTCTGAGTCACTTGCTCCTGTGGTGTTTTTAACCACAGGGATAAAGAGTGTTTCTCCTAGGAGGAAAGAGCACAGATTTTCTGGCAGTATATTCATCAAGTAATGATTTGGTTGCATTTACTTTTTTAAAAAAATAAAGACTTTTTTAAGAGCAGTTTAAGGTTCATGGCAAAATTGAGTGAAAGGTACCAAGATTTCCTATATTCCCATCTCCCCCATATGCACAGCCTGCCCCGTTACCAGCATTCCCCACTGCAGTGATAAAAAATTTGTTACATCTGATGAGCCTATACTGACACATCATCATCACCCAAAGTCCATAAGGGGCATTAGGGTTCATTCCTGGTGTACGTTCTGTGGTTTTGGACAAATGCAAAATGACGTGTATCCATCATTATAATATCATAGAAAGTATTTTCATGGCCCTAAACATCCTGTGTGCTACCCAGTCCTCTCCCCCTGAGTGACCCTTGTGAACCGCTGACCTCTTCACTGTCTCCACAATTTTGCCTTTTCCAGAGTGTCACATAGTTGGAATCATGCATACACGACCTTTTCAGGTTGACTTCTTGCACTTAGAAATATGCACTTAAGGTTCCTCCTTAAGTGCATGGTTTCATAGCTCATTTCTTTTTAATGCCAAATAATATTTCATTGTCTAGATGAACCACAGTTTAGTTATTCATTGGTTGCATTTACTTTTGTTTCATAACGTTAACCCTAATTGACTGGGACTTAAAGAGGCGTGCAAGGAAAGGCGGTTTTTGTACTCTAATTCAAAATATAATCATGAACATTTTAAGTGTCATGACTCAATAGGACAATTATGATATTATAAATATTTTAAGGTATGAAAAAGAGATGGTCTGGCCCAAGGCTTTAATTTTTAAATTATTTTAAATTTTAGGAAAAAAAAGCTTTATGTCACAGAAAAGTACAGTAAATGAAATACATAATACTCATCTTGTAATTATGTGTTAATATCTTGTTACATTTATTACAGACTCCCCCTGTCCCCCATTGCATTCTTCCCTCTGCATCTCTAGAATGAATTGTTGTTAAGAATTTGGTGCATATATTTCCAGTTCAAATTTATCCTGTTAGTGGATGTGTTTCTATAAACAACATACAGCACTCATTATATTTTTTCCTATTGTGCTGTAGTAACTTGATCTTTGGATTTTGAGACCTACCTCTATTAAGACTAAGACTAGTTTTTTGATAATTCTTTACTCATAAAATTGTCATTTTGTGGTGAAACGTGGTCAGTGTTAGAGGTTTGTAGAGCCTGTCGATTTCTCCAAAATAAGCAGTGTAGCAACTAAATTACTTAACCCATCTAACTTTGGTGACAGTTTTATAGGGACAGCATGCAGATATTTTTTTTTAAGTCACTGTTTGATGCCTATGGATGTGCCAGAATTCTCGTAAAGCTGTTGTCTCCATGGCAGGTGAACATATCCATCACGTGGTGAAAGTAATGCTCGTAAGGCCCTTTGGTTGATGGCTGTAACCACACTGGGAATGATGTGTCTCAGTGAGGCGATTGTCTCCAGTATTGCTGAAGCTGATCAGTTGCAGCGGCGCTCACACTATGAGCATAATAAGAATGCTGATGGTAGAGTCCCTCAGCTGTGATGACATGCGACTCTTACCCCACTGTGCCAGCTTCTGTATTCTGTTCCTGAACTTCTTTTTGACATTGAATTTATGTGACTCAACAACTCTCTGTAACTCAACAGCTGCCAGATGCTAAATGCAATTAAGGCTTTACATGTATTTGTAACCTAGGACATGTGTTAGGAACACAGGAAGCAAGGTGGGAGAGGAAGAAAAGGGAAACTGTTGACTCAGTTTCAGTTATCCTCTCCCTGTTTCACAGATGCTAACAGGCACTAAGAGACTATGGTCTGCAAGCTCAATGGCTGGGTGCTTTGCATGGTTTTAGACAAGTACCTAAACCCTAACAGGGATTGGTGGGTGATGCACTACTTGATTTAATGAATCAATTGATTTACAAATAAGAGTATATCATTAATATTTCTCCCTAAATATGTTTGGTTACAATGTAGACGCTGAACAGTTGCTGAAGCAAATATATCGGCTATACATACATTCACCTGGTGATGGACTGTGATCTATCTCACTAGTTGTCAGTTTGTGGATGAGTTAATTAGCTGCTGGGATCTAGAATAATCCTTCTGTGATGGGAGAGTCAAGATGTTTGCTAAACATCAAGTATGTGATGGAGACAGGGACCTTCATGAGTGCTAAGAATGCCAATGGCATGTGCCTCTGTCAAAATTTCAGTTAAATTCGGTAGCTTCTCCACTCACATATCAAACATTTACTGTATTACTTTGGGAAAGTAGGGTATTACATCACTTAATGGAATAAACATTAAATAGAAATATATGCAGTTTGACTGGAAAAATGACTTCATTTGTATAGTTGTAGAAGAATTTGAAAATGGAAGCATGCCCGTCATTTTGTAGTTTTACACTTAATAGTAACATAATAATAGTTATATATATATATATATATATATATATATATATATATATATATATATATATATATGCCTAAGTGACCATACAACCATTTGACTGTCTGACCAGTAGCTATGATGTGCACTGATCACCAGGGAACAGATGCTCAACACAGGAACTGCTGAGCTGTCATGACTTGGCAGCTGCAGTTCTCAAGTGAGGCACCTGGAGCCAAAGAGGAAGGAGCCCAGTTCTGGGGTGTCACCCGAGAACTGGCCTCTCACAATCAGGGACCCCTCAGGGTATGTCAGAAAGTCAGTTTTGGCCTGATCCCCACAGGCCAGGCCAAGGGACCCCACTGGTACACTGGACCTCTAGTAATAATAATAGTAGCTACCTTCTTACTTTGTTGTGAAATGATCTTACATATATATATATATATATATATATATATATATATATATATATACACACAATTACTGTATGAGGCAAGTAGTTCTCACAGTAAGTAAATCTCTCAACAATTAAAACAAAACAAAATAAGAACTAAAAATGAGCTAAACAATCTAAAGATTGATTTGCAAGATCACAGCAGCTCTTCATTGAGAGCAAGGGCTGCTATCAGAGTGCAATTAGGAGAATGGACCTTGGGTTTTGAGCAAGAAAGAGGACCTGAAACTGAGATTCCTGCCATAAGCAAGAGATTTGAGAAGAGAAATGTGGTTAATAGTACCACGGGGCCTAGACAGAAGCAAGTACAGGAATTTCAGGACACAAGAATCATCAATTTAGGGCCCTGTGATTTTTAAAAATTAAAATAAACTAATCTCAACTAAAATTAAATGTAATTAAGTACATAAAAACATACACCTTCATAATTAAGAGCAAACAAAGCAACAAACAACCAATTTTGATCTTTAAAATCCTAACATTAGAATTTGTCAGATACATACTTTTAACTGTGTGTAATATACAGATTAGCAAGTAATAGAAGCACTGAACAGAAATACTTCAAAGGTTATAATAGTTTTGAAAGAAAATGTATAATTGCCAAAATTTTTAAAATGTTTACTATATGTAGTAAATATGAGATCAGGCACAATTAAAGAAAGAATCAGTCAACTGAAAAAAAATAACCAAATTAGCAAGAGACAATACAGAGGAAAAAAAAGATCAAAAAATATAATAGAGACATTTACAGAAATGATAGTATTTAGTTTAATTACTGAGAAAATACAGAATGTAGAAGTAAGTATTTAAGAGGTAATGACAGAGAAATATTTAGAATAAAGAAATTATGAATTCCCAGAAATTGAAGCAAGAATAGAATTCTAAATAGAGTGATATAATTATACTCTCCAGCCAAGTGCAATTATATTAGAAGTAACAAACAAAAATATAAAGCAACTATCTGAGTATATTTATAAACGTAATGATTTCAATAGAAATATGAAAATATTTAGGTCAAAACAACAATGAAAATACCATGAATGAAGAGTTGGGAGATGTGGTGAGAGTGGTCCGCAGAGCCCTGGCTGGTTTGGTTCAGTAGATAAAACGTCGGCCTGTGCACTGAGGGGTCCCAAGTTCGATTCCAGTCAGGGGCATGTGCCTTGGTTGTGGGCACATCCCCAGTGGAGGGTGTGCAGGAGGCAGCTGATTGATGTTTCTAGCTCTCTCTCCCTCTCCCTTCCTCTCTGTGGAAAATCAATAAAATATATTTTTTTTTTAAAAAAGGAAAATGGTCCTTACAGAGGAATACAGTATATAGCCTGGAATGTTTAACAAAAGAAGAATGGCGGGACAATAATGGCATAAAGAGCAAAGTTTAAATATATTTAAAAAGAAAACAATGGCATGAACTCAAAGAGAGGCAGAGAAAGTGATAACTTGTAAACAGAAAGGAAGAATTTAAAAAAATTGTTTTTTGAGGGACAGACATAATCATTGGTGAAACCAATCCAGCTAAAAGGAAGAAGGCACAAACAAATCATGTCAGGAATGAGACAGTAAAAGGACTAAGAAATACTTGGAGAACCATTCCAACCATTTGGAAACATAGCTGAAATGGGCATATTCCTCAAAAACTGTATTGTTTCAAAACTTCCACAATCAACTCAAGAAAAAATAGAAAGTGTTAGTAAGCCTAGAGTAATAACCCAAAATCACAACAGGTCTCTTCCTCTGTATGTGGATGGTCACCTAACAGCTGCAATTTGCTTGTGGTTACTCTGCGACAGACAATGTTCTACCTGCCTTACCTAATGTAGGCCTTACAACAAGCCTATGAAGACAGGTGCTATTTTTTGTGTCCTCTTTTATAAACGAGTAAATGTAGATTCACCAGAAGGAATGAATTCTAAGAATATATGGTCAATGAGTATTTTTAAAAGAGACACTAGACCTCCCAGGTTAACCCTAGGCTGTATAGTGACTGTTTGATAGGGCTGCTGTCCTAATCAATCAGAAAACTATATAAAAGCATTTTGGACTGTGCCTGCCACACTATGAAGTCCCCAATAAGCTAATCTAGTAACTGTTCTCAGATATAGGGCTGCTAGACTATTGTAGCTCACTCACTATTGTCCTTTTCTTTTTCTGATTACCAGTAAAAATATTGTTTGGAGAGGCAGAGCCTCCCACTGCCAGATGTCCACCACTGTGATGCTCTTCCATAGAATACGTGACTGATACCATCTCTAATAGCAGAATTGATTTTTAATCTTGTCTGAGCTTTAGTCAGGAGAGGAATCTCCAGCTAGTCAGATGACTGGACCTCTCATTTCTTTTTCTGAACTGGCAGCGGATCAGCAGAACCTTTCGTTGTGCCTGCTTTGTGGTTTTCCAAATTGGACTTCATTCAGGTTGGAACCTGGAAATGCCACCATTTCAGAGAATGCCCCTTTCACCTTTCTCTGTGAAGTTACAAACCTTACAGAGAAACCTAGGACGTAGGACACTCTCCTTCTTCACTAGCCATTTTAGTGTCTCCTTGATTTGGAAACGTGTTTATTTGCATTGGAATGACTTTAGTTACAGACTGTAAAAAGTTGTGACATATCTGACATTCAGACAGAGATTAGAATTCTTAATCTAAAAGTGGAGAAGTACTAAAATATTAATGTTTCAGGTGCTACACATAAAAGAACATTGTTATCCTTAAAGTGCACTGTTGAATTATAAATATTGACTTACTTTTTTTGAATAATAATGCATGTGCACCTACTCTGTGTTTTTAAGCCACAGGATCATTTTGTGAACACTTCTGTCAACATTTGGGAAAATATCTGAATATGTAAAATCAGATGAACTTTAGAAGGGCATTAAGAGAGAGTTTATGTGAGCAATTTTAGTAAACACAGCATAAAACTTTAGAATTCGTCAGTAGTTCCTTCTGGCCTTCAAAATTGTTATTGCATATAAAATATATAGGTTTCAGACTTGTATGAAAATAACAATTTAGATAATGTTGGTAATTGGACTGATTATTTTGTGTAGCTCATACATATTTATAATTGCTCAAAATTTAAATATAAGGTATTTAATATAAGAAAATAATTTGGTGATAGGCTTTAATTAATCAAACAAAAATAAGAGTTAGTTTTATTTTTTATAATTACCACATTTTCCTTGATTACTCTATTTCGCAAAATTTTAAGGCATCAGGTGAAATTACTTTGTTTACTGTGATAAGAACTATAACATTATAATTTATATCCATGTCTTAAATACCTGTTAGAAAAATTTGGCTATTCATTTCTGACTGTAAAATATAGACTATAGCATTTGCTAAAGAAAAGTGACCCATGTTTATTTATAGGAGATTCTTTTTCTTAGAATAAATGATCATAGAAAAGGCCACTTAAAAAAAAAAGAATCAATGTTTTAAAAGAACCAAATTTATATTAAATAATAAAAAATAATTCATAGCAATTTTATTTTGAAAAAAAATAAAATGTATTGTTTAATTTGATATTGAATACTATTTATTATTCCAATTGTGCTATAGTTATTTTAAAAGAAAAGAATACCAAGTAAGGGGGCTTGGTATTCTTTTACAGTCAAATTATATGATTACATTATTCCATCTTTTACTTTAAATTTGCATTTTGAAGCATGATCACAGAGGGTAATTTTTTTATGTTTACAAAAAAATTGAATATGAGAGGAAAAAAATAAAATCCAAGGAACTCACCACTATATTCCTCCTCAGGTCCCAGGACCCTAATATTTCTGACTTCTTTTCAACCTCTTGTAGACTCTTCCCAGATGATTTTTATATGTACTGTCAAGGGTTTTTAGCTGTACTGAGTGGGAGGAATACAGGGAATTGGAAAATTCCATCTTGGTCTGGAACCAGAAGTTCATCAAATTATCTTTTGAAGAGTTCATCATCATGCCAATATCCATTTCTAGTTTCTCTTAGTAGCTTAATTCTGTTAGATTTTGGTTATGCTGTGGCCCTGCTTATTATCCTTGTGTTTTGTTGTTGTTGTTGTTTTTAGCAACATTTGTATTGACTTTGTAGAAAATCTGCATCTTCATGAGATTTTTAATTTAATTTCACATTAGCATTATATTACTTTCTGTTATCAGCAACTAATTGATGACATAGACATTGTTATATGATTGATAGGAAATCAGATGTTAACAGTGAGTGGGAACAGGTGGGGATTAATTTTATAAGTGACTATTAGCAACTATTTTCATGGTATAGCAACTTGGGCTCCCCTGTGTTAAATTTATTCTCAGAAATTCAGGGGACTTACATAGTAAATGTTTAGATAATAAAAGTATCCTGTATTGTACTCCACCATTACTACAGTTAATTTTTATCTTCCTGCCCTCATAGTACGAAATTTGTTCAAATGCTGACATTTTCAGCGCTATTTGTATTCCCTGGTATTACCCATGACATGATAATTCTGACTTAGCAACATATGTGCTTCTCCTAGCTAAAGGTTATTTGAAAGTGTGAGAAGTTGGTAAAAACTTAAAAAATAAAGCCATGATCACAGCATGCTGACATATCCCTCCTTAGAGCTGCATCCCCAAGTACAATTAGCTAGCCAAGTGATGACACTTGATATATAAGGCAAAAATTTCTCTCTAATTTTTTTGGAAAAGAATTTATATTACACACAGGTTGTGATCAAGAAAAACACAACTTAAAGCAAAAGTGATTTATCAAGAGAGGTATGTTTAAAAATTATTTTCTGATATCCTAACCACCTAATAGATTTTAGACATTAATTAACATTCTCTCCCATCATATTAAATTATACTAAAATTCCATGATCTAAATATCATAAATTTTGTGTAATCATCCTATCTAATAAAGAGAGAATATGCTAATTGACCCTCATGCTGTTGCAAAGATGGCAGCGCCCACAGCCAATAAGGAGGGAATATGCTAATTGACTGCCAGGTCCTCAAAGATGGCAGCACCCACTCCCCTCAAGCTTGACCTGGGCTGCAGGCATGCGGCAAAGCTGGGTCCACCCTCAGGTGGGCCCAGCCTTGCCGCATGCCTGCCTCTGGAGTCTCCCAGTCCCCTCAGCCCCCAGCCACCTAGGGCTGGCCTGAGGTGCAGGCAAGCCTTGGATGGTGGCTTCTCAGCCGCCCAGGACTGCCTGAGAGTCAGGTAACCAGGGCTAGCTGAGGCTTGTGCTGCCGGCAGTGGCAGCAGAGAGGTGTGATGGGGGCATTGCCATGAGGACTCCTGGACTGTGAGAGGAGGCAGGCTAGGCTGAGGGACCCCCCTCCAGTGCATGAATTTTCATGCACTGGGCCTCTAGTTTATCTATAAAAATATTGACTCACCTTGATAATATAATATGTGGCTATCCTGTGAAGTTAATTGGCAATAGCTATAAAACACATCCCTGAGATGACCTCAGTTTGACATACTGCCCACATCCACTTTCATCAGTGATATCAATGAGATTGGGGGCAGATAGAGGGTAAACATGAGTTTCATGAATACTAAAATATAGTGCCTCTTTTTATTGTTCTGCAAGATAGTAAAGGAAGAAGGAAATGTTGACTGCTTTCCACTAGACATCTTAGCCTAGGGAATTATACAATGACTAGCTTCTTTCATCCAAAGCTGCCATGGAGCTTAATAAAGACATAATTATACAAGATGAATTAAAGCAAAAGCAGTCTTCCTTCAATGAGAAAAGTAAGTGCAAACACTAAGTTGATACAGAATTAAAATGTCCCCAATGGGGCTCTAAACTCTAAGACAAACTACATGAAACATATTTGTCTGAAATACATTCACATACAGTGTTTCCAACCTTCTGGCCCTTTAAATACAGTTCCAACCATAAAATTATTTTCATTGCTACTTCATCACTGTAACGTTGCTACTGTTATGAATCATAATGTAAATTTCTGATATGCAGGATGGTCTTAGGCAACCTCTGTGAAAAGGTCATTTGACCACCAAAGGGGTCATGACCCACAGGTTGAGAACCGCTGACATAGAGGAATGTTTGGGAAGATGGGTATGGGAAGAGCAAACCGAAGGAGACATGGTAACTTCTCCATGGAATAAACGTCTAGTCCTTGAAGGCAGTGAGCCTGTTGCAAAATGAACATCAGTGATGCATGCTGGTAAAGGTGAAGGGCTGGACCACAGGTGACCTTCCATGGTTCCCTGTCCTTCTCCTAAATCATATTTATTACGGCATAGATTGCACTTTGTTTATGGGAGTCTTTGACTAATGTTTGTTCATGATTAGACTGTAAATATTATAGACTGTATTTTTATAATGCTCACTGTTATATCCCCAATGCCTAGCCTAACACCAGGCACAATAAATATTTGTGGAATGATTTAATAAAGAATAGACCACAGTGGATATGGCTTACCTGTTTCCTACATTAAGCCAGCAAGCTTGGGAAAGGCTTGGTCCAGAATCTGTCCCAGGTATTGAGAATGAGTTTTCTATTCTTTGAGTTAGCTAAGGTAAAAAAAAAAAAAAAAAGTAGCCAAACAGGAATCCAGGAATTGTGGGGAATGGATGTGGTCCTATGGGAAGATGAAGATGAGTTTAGAAGATATAATTTCCAGGAAACAACTCTGTTTTTAGAGGAAAACCTGCCTTTCTACAAGCCAATTAAATTTAGTTACCTTTTCTTGGTGAATTCAATATGGTCCCTCAGGTTTTATTTTCCATGTTGCTTGCTTGTATCTTGAGGGCTGTGAGCTTGAAGTAGAAACTCAAGAAATACACTCTTTCTTTTCTAACATGTGTGGTTACTTTAAAAAGTTCATGCAAATTTTCACTGACTCATGATGATCTCTAGTTTGTTTTATGAGAAAAATAATATTTTAATTTCTTATCATCAAATACATTTGATAAGCAAAGCAGGGACACTGTATTTATCCCACAGCTTCCCCTGCCCCAGGCTGGCTGCCTGTTCCTTCCAGTACCCAGACTGAAAAGTACGTGGGAAGCTCTGCAAAGGAGGCTTCCTTCCCTCACACAGATGTTGCTCTTTTCCCAAGGAGGTCTTTGAAGCTAGTTCCCAATAATGAGATGTGGGAAAACCATCACGAAAGTGTACGTATATACTCCATTTCCAATGGCATCCAGGAGCTGAAAATTCCCACATGTGGAATAAAAACATATATGTTCAATTTGGCTTGTTTTCATTAATTGTAGGAAAAGGAAGCAATACCTTTCCAGAACAAGCATGGGCTCTAAAGACAAGTTGGGGAAATGTTAATATCCATCAACTTTTTTTTTTAATTGACTTAAGAATGAGAAAAGCAACAATCGAGAGAAAAGTCTTATATATTAACTCAACAACTTCAGTTTTAGAGACTACTGAACCTGAAATATACATTTTCATGTACAATTACGAGACAATACCTAGTTACCAAGGCTGCGAACTGGAACAAAGTACACGGGGCAGAGAATTTCAGCAGCATGATCAGATGAGCCTGGGGAAGAGACAGTGTGGTGACGACGGCAAGGCTGGCCCTCCTCCTGCACAGGCACAGGTGGTTGGAAAGCATCCCATGCCCATGGGGACTTCTGCTTGGGTTAGCTCCCCAACGGGTTCATTCTTAATTGGAGACAGTTATGTGTAGAAATGGGTTTGATTCCATTTACACATCCAAATAAGGCAGGGGAGGTTCAATGTGCAGTGAAGAAAGAAAAATAAAGCCTCAGAATAAAAATATTTTTGCCTGTTACAAATTAAAGTCACACTGGATTAATATAAAAGGTTGCTTGGTGCTTTTTAAAAATAAAAGTGGAACAGTGATGGCATGTATGTGGACTATCAGAGAGTGAAGTCTAGCATGAGTTTTCAGACTTGAGTGATTGGGAGTGCCTCTAGTGTATATGGTACACATGTGAGCGAGCCCATGGCTTCAGTGGTACATATGACGTTTTCTTCACTTACATTGTAGAAGCACGTTTCTTCACCGAATAGTTTTCATTGTCCTTACATTGGTTAAAGATTTTACAAAATTCAGTTTTATGCATCAATAAATTGAGTGTACCATATGACTTCGTGTAATTTGCCTTGAAACCTTAAAATGTCTTGAAAGAAGCTGAATATTAAAGCACACACATAGACCATTCACTATGCAAAAATGTTACCAAGTGGGGTTTTTGATTGAGACCATTTGATGTTGTGGAAAGAGCACAGTTGAGAGGTGCATCTGGGCCCTGCCACTTTCCCAAGGGTGACCTTGGATCCAGTATTTAACTTCCCTGTAAAGTGTTCAACCCCTGAACTGATGGGCTATGGTGGGATTTAAATGAGATAAAGCTGTATGTTGCCTGGCCCCATGCCTGACTCATGGTAACGTGTATGTGTTCAACAAATGCCTGTTCTCTTCTGCTTCCCATAAAACCACATAACAGCTTTCATACCCCACATGTGTACATATGTACTCTCCATAGGTGAAACCTACTTGCAATGTTAAATTATGTGAGCAAAGATAAATTGTTTGACATCATTGAAAAACAAAAGGACCGACTCTTCATCTCTAAGATGCTGACTTGGTTAACAAATTATATAATTCATTAAAAGAAAACAGTTTGGTGTAGATGATCACATATAACACACATAGCTATCCTGAGAGGAATTGAAGAGATTAATACCCAGATTTTACAGATGAGAACATTGAGGCTCAAGGAGTAAAAGACTTGCCACAATGAGACTTACCAGTGGGAAGCTAGGACTGGTACCCAGGTCTCCTGGCCACCACTCCCATTTATTGGAGGATTAAGGTTCTTTGACTTGAAGACAGACTTCTCAAGATCAGATCCAGGTTTTGCTACAATCTAGATGTATGACCTTGGGTAAGTCACTTGAATTCTCTGTTCCTCTACCCTTCAGTTTCCTTATTTAAAGAATAATTACAATAATAGTATCATCATTCTAAAGTTAATATAAACATTGTAAAATATGACATAAATGTTTCAAAATAAAAGATACCTGGAGCAAAATAAGTGCTCGGTATATATTAGCTATTCCTATCGATCTAGTGTTTTCTCACTCATCTACGTGGTGTTCCCTAAGACAACAAGAAATGCTTAGAATTTTTTTTTTAAACAAAATCTGAGCATTCTGTCCTAAGATTCAAATTAATTTTAGGTGGTTACATTTTTTGTTCTCAAAAAATTGATCCCAATATCCTAAGTACACTTGCCCAAGACCTAGTTCTGTGCACCCTGGCAAACCTGGTCTATTTTTTGAATGGGAAAGTGTTTGTCTGCTTTTTGTAAGAAAACGTTTTAACCCTTTAAAGCATGACCCCCGTTGTAACGGCCTCTCTGTTGCTGTCACCCTAGGAACTAACTTCACCCTTGCGGAGCTGGGCATCTGTGAGCCCTCCCCGCACCGCAGTGGCTACTGCTCCGACATGGGCATCCTCCACCAGGGCTACTCCCTGAGCACGGGATCTGACGCCGACTCGGACACCGAGGGAGGGATGTCTCCAGAACACGCCATCAGACTGTGGGGGAGAGGGATAAAGTCCAGGCGCAGTTCTGGCCTGTCCAGCCGTGAAAACTCAGCCCTGACCCTGACTGATTCTGACAACGAGAATAAGTCAGATGATGAGAACGGTAGGCCTGCTTCTTACATACCTTTCCATGTTCTGGGCACTACACACTGGGGCTTGGGATGATTTCATTTTTTACAATAAAGAGGCATCTAAAACCATTCATTTCCTTGAAAATTGACTTTGTCTGCCCACTCTGAGCTGGGGGAAGACAATACCTAGCCAATCTCTAGTGCATAAGGAATTCCATTTTGACAATGACTCAGTTGTCACATAGAGTTGGTTGGTCTGATGAGCAAGGAAATGACATTGCCAATGTGGAAACATAAACCATGACCTGTGCCTAGAAAATGTCCTCTCTCCATAAGTTTCTAGGTCTTTGTATTGATGTCCCCTTCCCGGTAAATGGCAACCTGGGTTATATACTTATTTTTTTCATGCAGATCTCTTAAGAATCCTACCTTATCTTAGTCTTTTATTTCCAGGAGGCAATGTCTCATATCCTCGTATTGAAGATCAAACTCAGAACAAATGCTCTGGACTTTAATAATGACAAATAGGAAGGGGTTTGTCTTCAAAAAAGAGTTCTGTTCTGGGTGTACTTTTCTCCTTGGTACCTATGTGGGCTAACAACTTCCCACATCTTCTATCACAGATCGCTATGGCTTATCCATCAGCTTTGTTCACGGGCTTTAATGAAACTTTGAAAATTAAATGCTTCCGATCATTAAACAGTAAATACAAGGAAGCCTAAGAAAGTCATTAAGGAGATAAGGTGCTTATTTGTGGGTTTCTCAGAGACTCACAACTATGTTTAGTCAAAAAAAATGTTTTTTAAAAAAGAAATCGCATTAGGTACAGTTGATTTATGAAGAAAACATCAAATGCTATGTGGGTTGTTATGAATATATTGTGTGTTTGATAAAGGAATTACCATTAAAATGCATCCAAGTAGATCAGTTAAGGGTGTTTATATAAAATGTTATAAACTTATCCTAGAGCAGCTTTAAGTATGTTCTTGTATTAAAAAAAATAACTAAAGGAAACTTGCAGGCAGACAGCTTGTTGCCAATGCAAAGGCAGAGCTAAGTATTACTTGATCTCAAAACTGTTGAAAATACATCATTTCCTGGGTAAGTTGCATCTAATCCAAAAGATATCATTTTGTTGCATTTAAATTTAGGTTTAATTCTGAAATAATTTATTCCATGGTGGGGACAAGGGGATGTGTCTTAATTATGCCTTTGTTCGCATAGTTAATCAAGGTGTGCTCTCGAGAAAAAATCCGCACTTGACTCCTTTTGAATTCTGACAAAATTCTGCCACTTGGCACATTCAACACTCCAAGGTGCTTCATTGATAGGAAATTACTTTTAGAAGTTTCCAGAAAGGCATACACTGAATTCATTTCCTGATATACTTTTTCAGCTTCTGTATGTGTCGAATATAGTTCCAACAGAGGCAGTTTGATTGCCTAATAACTAAAATTCCTTGCAATCTAAGAACTTCAGGAACAGTTTAAACAAGGTATTTTAGCAAGATTTCCTTGTTTGGTATTTTTACTGGTCTCATGGGAACCAAATACACAGAATTATTTATACATACTTATGGAGCTTGCATCCTCTCTTTGAAAGCTACATACATCTTTAAAAACTCAACTAATAAAGAGTGGTTTCCATGAACAAAGAGAGCCAAAAATGCTTGCCTTGAACTTACCCAGAACTGTTATGGATGGGAGAACTTTATAATTAGTGATATATTTGATAGGCCAACAGTTTCTTTGTTTTCAACCCTATTTGAAACATCATGTTTGAACAATTTTCACCTTAGCGAAGTCTCTATGAATTCCTGCACTCATAGGAGAAAAAAAAAAACAAACCTCTTAGGCACGGTGTCATTATTGTTTTTCTGGAATTGCTAGTTATAATGCAATCAGAATTGCATAAAGAAAAATGATAGAAGGACTAAGCAACCCTTTTGTGCCTGTGTCTGGCAGAGGATGGAGGGGTATTGTAGCCAGAGTCCAAACTCAGGTAATAGACGGTTATTTTAAAATAGAAAGAATGGGTTTTCTTCTCTGTTTAAGCATTGTTCAGTATTTCTGATATTCAAAAGATGTACAGAATGTATCTGTTCTCCTTTGCAGCCAGAACTAAAACTAAGAAACTGTGCACGTCATGTCATAAGCCCTTTAAGCAAATAACAACCAGGTACACACTCCTCTGCACAATGAGGCATTGACTTCCATCCACTTCTTGCTCTTGCTCTCCGACAAGTTCTGTTTAGCTCACAGAGAAATCAATGCGTTTTCACATCACTGACTTTATGAAGTTTGGGAATGTATTATCATATAGATTGACAGTTGCCCCACTGATTCCACACCATAGCATGGACACTCACCAAGGTGTCATTAATTTTCTCACACTTGTACCCACAGTAGCTTCCTCCATAATAAACACTCCGTCCTTCAGAACCAAATCGATAACCTTTTAGGCACGCCTCTCCTGAACAGGAAGTAACAAGGATCTGTGCTTTGAAAAAGAAGCTCTCCGATTTCATGTTAGATTGTAAGGAGATGTGGTCATAAACATGAATCTGTTCCTTGGGTCCCATATATTTCTATGGCATGTTTATGGTGGGGTCTCAGGGTACATAGAGTTTCCCAGTGCTTCTTGAAAATCACCCTTAAAAAATCCCTAGTGTGGTTTTATGAAGCATAGGTAGAACGTGGAGACAGGTCTCAAAAACCAACTTCTCCCTCTCTAATGTGAAATAGATACCCAACCTTCAAATTCAGGTCATAAATTTCCCAATGGCAGCAGTCCTTCCTATCTGCTGCTGGGACAAAAACGACCCACTAGTCACTTGAAAATCCTATTACACTGAGCACACAGATGAGTCTGTCTGGTTTTTTGTTTTCTTTTTTACCCCCAGAATAGACATTTCAGAACCATCACCCCTCGCAGCCCTGCATCTTATGCTCACTGTGTGACCACCAGATTAGCATTGGGCTTGGCTTGGGTTTCTTTCAATAGATGAAACTCTCGGGTCCAGGTTGTTTTATCAGGCTCTTTACCTCGATCTGTAAGTTAAAGATGGCTCAGTTAGAAACAGCAATGAGATTTGAGAACAGCTCTCCAAGTTTCTGCTGCTGTGAAATTTCACTGCATCTATCGAAAGGGCTTTCCCAATGACTTTAAATTAGAAACATTCCTTTTTGGGGGTAATAAATGTTCCACTTAAAATATATCCTCTCTGAGGCCCTTTGTGTCGCCGGAGTTATGGAGAAAATGGGGCAGTCACTAGTACACAGGAATAACTAATCGCCTTCTTAAAAATGCGGAGAAGCACACGTTGTAAAAAATCTGGTCTGTATACCCTTGACTCCCTTAGGCAATTTCTTCACCTTGTGGACTTGAAAATATCCTTGAGGATTTTTTATTGTTTTTTGCTTTTTGTTTGTTTTTTTTTTTTCCCTTAGCACAGTTCTATTATAAGTTTCAGTTATATTATTGGAAATCCAGGAAGAAGAATAGACAAAGAAAATAAACTTGGCTATGGGATAGGGAGACAGACGTTACAGAAAACGAAATCTGGCCTCCGTTAAAGCTTTTAAAAAAATTATCCTTCCCTTCTCCTCTTCGTTTCCACCCAAAGTAAATAGGACAATGTTCATTTTCATCTGTTGTCAACTGGGACATTTATAATTCTCATAATGTGCTTTGAGGCTGAAACTATAAATGTTGGGTTAATTCCATTGCATTTCACCAAATGCATTTATAAAACAAGCCGGCTCTGGGCACATAATGGATTTGTGTAGAGTGTGTTTGTGGAACATAGATTCTATTAGATTGCGAGTCCTCCTGGCAGGTCTGCGGTGCCCGTGTCTCCTCCAAGGGCCTAAGCACACGGCTACTGGCTGCATGTTAATTGAGACATGAGGCATGAACTCGGAGGGCAGGAGGATTTTCCTTCGTACCAGCGACAGTGTCTGTAGGTGGTTCCCACCATCCACATTGCATTCATTTGTCATATGGGGTGAGTTTCTTCCTCGCTCTTCAAAATGTGGCTTCTCCATAAATTTCACATTGGAGTTCCCTGTAAGTAAACACCTCCAAGACCTGCTGTCTCGTCCCCACTCTGCTACTCTTGCATGCTGTTAAACTTCCTTTGTGTTTTAGAAGCTACTCTACTCCCCAATCCTGCATGTGTGAGCTACATGGAATGCCTAGAACAGAAGTAAAAACTTACTGTAAGCACCAGCTAATTGTAGCCCAGAGCTCATAATTTTGCCCTTGAAGTTGGAGGTAAGAGTAGTAAAAGAGGTGGCTATGAAAATCACAAGGTAATAATGGACTGCATTTTTTATATTGGTATGCAGATGATTTCTTTACCAGGCAAACTTTATGGAAAAAACTTGCATGGGAACGTATTGTTTTGATTCCTTAAATACAAAACAAACAAAACATGAAAGAAAACAAAACAAACTTTAAAGCCATTTCAATTACAATTATTTCAAAGTGTGTTTATGAGCTTTATATATTTTTTTTATTCTTGGAAATTTGAAAGAATAATGTTCATAGAGAAGAACTTAAAATGAGGTAGTATGAATTGAAGAAAAAGTTGTGAGAACAGCATGTCCCAAGTTCCCAGCATAGCCTACTCCTAAATAAAAGAATGATTTGATTTTGATAACTCTGATTTAATTCCCTAAAAGTGCAGATATTAGAGGCTCTAGAGTCACCTTACTTTACCAAAAAGAAAGTTTATTTTCCCTTTTTGTAAAATCAGTAGGAATCTCGAATATATACTAGAAATATAACTGATAAGAATAGACAACCAGAGATAAAATTTAGGAATGTCAAATTGTCACATGGCTTATACATGAGCAAGAAATGGGAAGCTTGATGTTTGGCCAATGAACCTGGGTGAGACGTTGGCGATCTAGATTTCCGGCTGATTAAGGCATGCTTCCATTGCCGTGACGTAGTGAACTTGAAGGACCATAAGCCTATGTGCTGATTCCAGCGCCGCATGTTCCACATTATAAACTTTAGTTGCATGGTTCTTAAGTATTTGTATTTCTTTCTTTCCTTTGGTGGTTTCTTTCATCTTTGTTAACGCTCCCAGGGGCTATCAAGCAATGGCTCCATTCAAAAAATACAATAAATAAAATGCAGCGCTAAGCCTTCCTTTTGGCAGGGCCAGCCTGATTATTACACGTGTAATCTCCAGGCCCCTGGGGAGACACTGGACTTGCTGGGTAATCATTTGGCTTTAAGCTGCTGAGTTCCTGATATCTGTGCTTTCACTTCGGTTAAGCAGCAAAGGCAGGAAACGGGTGAGAGGCCACATGCTTCTTCTGTCCCTTCACAATCAGAAGCCTCTTCACGCAGAAAACTCCCAACTTTTTTGCTTAGTTTTCAACCACTTTTTAGTTTCGTTGTTTGTCAGGGATCAAATTAAATTTTAACTTTGGGGAGAGATGGAATAAGTTGTCAAGGCCATAAATAAAATGAGTTAAAGCTAAGGACGTTGATAGTATAAATTTTCTAGACATCTGAGTCAGGATGAATTTGCACAGAAAATAATAGCAAACTAAAAAGTGCGTATTAAAAGTAATGAGACATGTCAATGACCCCTCTGGACCTGGGCCAGGGCAAGCGGAAGGAGGCAATTTTAAGTGATAGGTTTGTAAACAGGATAGGCATTGTAGATATTTAGGTGTTGTGTATTTATGCATATACAGAAGGGCAAAACGTTTGCTTACTACTTAATGCTAGTATTATCTAGCACAGGCTGAAAGAACGTCCTAGGAAATTATCCCTCCTAGTCTCCTTGAACTCGGCTTTAGGACTGTGAAAGAAATAAAGGCAGAAGTAAAAGGTCCAAGGAGTAGTCATTAACAGTGGAGATCACCAACTGTAGCCCAGGAGTCATGCTATTTGGTTAGTTATAGGCAGTGTCTAAAAATTGTACATTACTAAGCAACGTTTGAAAAGTGGGAGATTTCATGTTGGAAATTTGTATTCTGGGCTTCACTCCAGATTTGCGTTAGAAGCAGTGACCCTGTAGTTCTAGGTGGTTCCTGTCACCTGGGTCACCAGGCTTTCCTTAGGCACCTCCTCTTATTTGAGGTTCACTATAGCCTTTGTAGGCACTGCACTTACCAACCTTAACCTACATATAAACTCGCGGCAAATCAGAGATAATAGAAATGGTAGAAACAAAGCTAGAAGCCAGCAATTTTGGCTTCATTTAACATGTGTTTGGAACAGTTATGTTACATCTTCTTCTTTTTCTTTCATTTTTTTTTTTTGTAAATTTGACTTCTCTGTAAAATGGCATTAATTTTGCTATAACAAATTTCTAAAATAGTTTTCAGGATAAACTAAAATTTAAGGGTAAACTAAGACAAAGTGAAATCATTTGAAAATCAACTTAATTTGAAAATGAATACGGGAATTGTGTGTCAGAGGGGCTCTTAAGTGGATGACATGCCCATTTACCTTCTAAGTGGGTACCCAGAAGTCCTGAACAATTAAAGTGAGAATCTCTTATTTTAACACGTGTACTTAAAGCCATTTTAATGTAAAAGGATCTAGGTGGACTTTTAGGAAATAGGTGGAGGGAAAACATACTTTAAAATCTTTAGATACTTGAGCTGATTGAGGAAAACCCTAGGGCTTTTCAGGAGCAAGCCATTTAAAGAGGAAGAAAATTCCCAGCTGGTGTTACTCAGTGGTTGAGCATTGACCCATGAACCAGGAGGTCAAGGTTCAACTCTCTGTCAAGGCACATGCCTGAATTGCAATCTCAGTCCCCAGTAGGGGGTATGCAGGAGACAGCCTATTAATGATTCTCTGTCATCATGGATGTTTCTATCTGTCTATCCCTCTCCCTTCATCTCTGAAATCAATGAAAACAAATTTTTTAAAAAGAGGAGGAAAATGACTTTATACACGTTATGTTCCACTTTGATCAGGCAAGTAAGTGGTTTGTGGAGTCTGTTATAGGGAAGTGGAAGACAGGAAGGCCAAATGCAGAGTTATATGAAGACAGCCAGCACCCCAAGAGGAAAGAGTGGGAGCCATGCAGGATAATGCCAAGTTGGGGACAGTGCTCCCCAAACTGAGAAATGTCCCTTCTCTACAAGTGGATAAGCAGGGGACAAAGTATTATTCAGGGATACTCTCACCTCTTGTGCAATATACTCCTACTTCTCTCAGAAACCCAAGGACACTTGTGAAGGAGAAAAGATCATTGAAATACAAGCCTGTTTACTAATAAAAGGGACTGAAATACTTGAGTTAGCATTCCTTGGAACCTCTCCATTCATGGAGGTTTATACGGCCCTAGGAGACTAGAAAAGATCGACACAGCAGCAGTATTTCTGCTTGTGTTAAACATAAGAAAAGGGTGATGTGGATTTACATGGAGAGAGCCAGGCCATGAGGAAGTGTGGGAAGTATTTCTCACAGTATGTTTTATGCAAGAAATACACTCTCATACATTCACTGGTCAAACAGCATCTTTGTAATGAATTAGAAGCAGAAAATTCGTATTAGGAAGCTAATGTGCATTGGTTAAATATGCATATTTTAATACATGCATAAGTGAAGCTGATAGAATTATGTTCTGTTTTATTTAGCTTTGACAAAGAGTAGCTAAGGAGAAGATACTTTAATTTCGAGAATTCCTATTTTATTTTGGAAAAAAATTTAAGGAGTGGCTGCTAGATGTTCAGCTTTATACAAAACCATTGTGCGTCTCTGTGCAGGTATCTGTGTTATATGTATACAGAGGGCTGTTGGGAGCAGGGACATTAATGAGAGGGATTGAGCTCAAGTCTAAGCAACCAGTCTCCAGAATATGTGGATAACCCATTACCTTGTGGCAACCTATTAGTTTTTGTCTTTTTGTTCATGGCTATCTGCACTGATCATACTTTACTATTTTTTGACACAATCCCTATTTTCTTCTCTCAATTCCCTGTGTCAGCTTTCACTTCTCACATGGGTAGATGAAAACATCTCCTTTGTTGTTTATTGAAGGAAGCAAGAACCCCTACACATTTACAGAGAATTTCCCGTCTATTCTCAACAGAGAAATAAGGAAGGAGCACTGTATATGTCAGCAGGCTGGAAGAGGAAGGGCCGCTTTGAGGAGATAGAGTTTTAATTAGGTTGTAAATGAGGGGTAGAGTTTATATGAGTGGGACTGAGATGACGGATGTTCCAAATGAAGGAAAAGCAATCTGAATGGGGGTCGGAGCGTGAGGAGGGAGTGCAAAGATTATGATTTTTCAGGAACATTCTCTTCCAAAAAGTCCAGCTGCAGTCATACTAGTGGGAATGTGGTGATTTGGTTGGACAGCAGTACATATATAACACTAGAGATGAAGGAACCAGGTGGCCAGGAGCTTCCAGCTTCCTCCTAAAGAATTATGATGGTCTGACCAAGAAGAACTAGAGAGCTACAAGGTTTAATTGAACAGGAACTGTTACATTTCAGGAAGCTTCTGATTATGTGCATGTGGACACCTGCATGAGTGCACCCACATGCAAATGTGTTTGGACAGAAAGGTAACAAAATTAGAAGCCCTGATTTCAGGAAGAGACACAGTGATCTAGGTCAGAGGACCCAAGACATGGCTGGACTGCAGAGGTTTCTGCTTTTTGAGTTTTCAGTGAGAGAAATGAACCACCGACAAGCGTATGAATGTTGTATAGTTGTAATTAAGATATTAACATTTGAAATGCATCTAATTTAAAGCTCATGGAGTGCAAGGAATGTTTCTTACAGAGGAATCTATGATGTGTACACATATGACTAAGTGTTAAAACAGCTGGGCTCAAGTGTTTATATTGGTTACATGATTAGATAATAAAATAGCATCAAATATTGCTATTTATAGGAAGACACAGGCCATAATACTATTTTTAAATAAACAGTGTCTTATTATAGGTGAACATTGTCTTGCACTCTTTCAGGGTGATTAACAGTTTCTTGAAGTTTATTCCTGTTTCTATATCCTTCTTGGAGTCATATTCTCATGTAACTTGTTTAACTTCCTCTGTAAATATATGTCTCTCTTCTCATCCCTAATTATTTCTATTTTCATCTCTTATGCTTTTGTTTAAAAAAAATCAGGCTTCAAAGAGATACATTTATTTCTCTTTCAAGTTTTCTATTTATTATTTACTCTAATTTTTTTCACTTTTGTTATGTTCATCCATTGTAATGCTCTCATTTTATCTTTTTGAGTATATTTTTTTATACTTTTTCTAACATTTTAAGATGAGTATTAACTTTTGGTAATTTTAGTCTTCCTTATTTAATAATAGTAGGTGTATTTACCAGGTTGTAGAGATTTAATACAAAGTGGTGTCTTCATTGCTTCTTTTTTTCTCCTTTTACTCCTCAAATAAGGAGATGTTTTAGATTTTTAGAGAGAGGAAGAGGGGAGAAAGAGAGCACGTTAATTGGTTGCCTTGCATATGCACCTAGCCAGGGCCTAAATCACCAACCTAGGTATGTGCCCTGACCAGGAGTTGATACAAAAATGGTGTACTGGACAATACTGCAACCAACTGAGCCACCAGGCTAGGACATCTTCATTGCTTTCAAAAGAGTCTTAGCCTTGTGGACTCTCAACCCCCCCCCCCCCCAGCATTTTAATGCTATCAGTTTTAATTTTAGGACTGGTGAAAGGCCATTTTTAAATTAATTCTTTATAGTTTCCAAGGAAAATATAATAATACTAGAGGCCCAGTACACAAAAATTTATGCACTTGTGGCGAGGGGGGGGGGTCCCTCAGCCTGGCTTGTGCCCTCTCAAAATCTGGGACCCCTTGGGAGATATCTACCTGCTGGCTTAGGCCCACTCCCCGGGGGATCTGGTCTAAGCTGGCAGTCAGACATCCCTCTGGCAGTCCAGGGGCCCTTGGAGGATGTCCACTTGCCAGTGGGCAGCAGGCCTAAGCTGCAATCAGACATCCTTAGCGCTGCTGAGGAGGCAGGAGAGGCTCCCACCACCACCACTATACTGGCAGCCATCAGCCTGGCTTGTGGCTGAGCAGAGCTCCCCCTATGGGAGGGAGCGCACTGACCACAAGGGGGCAGTTCCTGCATTGAGTGTTTGCCCCCGGTGGTCAGTGTGTGTCATAGTGACCAGTCATTCTCAGTGGTTCTGCTGTTAGGGTCAATTTGCATATTACCCTTTTATTATATAGGATATTATCTACTCTAATAAAAGGTAATATGCAAATTAGCCATCATTCCGAGACACCTAAGCCATGCCCACCAGCAATCAGAGTGATTGTATGCAAATTAACCCATTAAAGATGGTGGTTAATTTGCATACACAGGAGAGCGAAGACTAAAGACAGTGTAGAAGGAAGCCAAGTACTGCACAAGGGAGTCAAGCGGTGGAGAAGGGAATGGAGTTGAGGCAGCGGAGATGGTGAGGAAGGGAGGGAGAAGCGGGGGGAGGGAGACGCAGGGGTGAGGGGCAGAGATGGGAACTGAGGCGGCAGAGACAGGAGGGAGCCAAGGCTGCAGAGATGGGAGCCAAGGCGGGCTTTGCTTCCTCCTCTGCTTCGCTCTGGCTCAAGAAGTCCTATTCTTACAGGAATCTTCCTGCAATGGGCTACTAGTAATCTAATAAAAGAGAAATATGCAAATTGACCACACGTCTGCTATGCCCAAGCCACGTCTACCAGCCAATTAGAGCGACTATATGCAAATTAACCCAACAAAGATGGCTGGCAGCCACAGAGCTAGAGCAAGCAGGAAGCTCAGTTGCCCCAGCAATGAAGGAAGCCAAGCTTCCTGCCTGCCCTGGTCAGAAGTGGCCTCCAATCAAGGCAACAAAGTTTCAATTATAGAAGATAAATAAACCTCAGATACCTGCTTCCAGCCAGCCTCACTGGGAGCTTGGGTCACTGGGGACCATGGCCAGCCTGCAAATAGTCATCAGCCCCTCACCCAGGCTGGCCACACCCTCATGAGTTGAGGGCTTCCACTGGGGGGTTTGGCCAACCTGAAAACAGGCATCAGCCACTCCCCCAGGCTAGCCAGGAACCCCAGCAGGACCCCCTCCCTTAAGGGACTGTGGCCAGCCTGAAAACAGCCATCAGCCACTCACCCAGGATGGTCACACCCTCATGGGGTGAGGGTTCCCACTGGGGGGCTTGGCCAGCCTGAAAACAGTCATCAGCCACTCACCCAGGCTAGCCAGGCACCCCAGCAGGACCCCCCTCCCTGAAGGGAGTGTGGCCATCCTGAAAATGGCCCTCAACCCCTCACAAAGGCTGACCAGGCACTCTAGCAGGACCCCACCCTGATCCGGGACACGCTTCAGGGCAAACCAGCCAGCCCCCACCCATGCACCAGGCTCTAGCCTATATAATAAAAGGGTAATGTGCAAATTGACCCTAACAGCAAAACCACTGGGAATGACTGGTCACTATGACACACACTGACCACCGGGGGCAAACACTCAATGCAGAAACTGCCTCCTTGTGGTCAGGGCGCTCCCACAGGGGGAGCTCTGCTCAGCCACAAGCCAGGCTCATGGCTGCCAGTATAGTGATGGTGGTGGGAGCCTCTTCCACCTCCTTAGTAATGCTAAGGATGTTCGACTGCAGCTTAGTCCTGCCTGCTCCCCACTAGCAAGTGGACATCCCCCAAGGGCTCCCAGGCTGCCAGAGAGATGTCTGACTGCCAACTTGGGCCCAACCCCCGGGGGAGCAGGCCTAAGCTAGCATGTGCATATCCCCCGAGGGGTCCCAGACTGTGAGAGGGCACAGGATGGACTGAGGGACACCCCCCCCCCCCGCGCCCGAGTACACAAATTTTTGTGCACTGAGCCTCTAGTATGATATATAAATATATAAATATGTAAATATATAGGGGTAAACTATATAACAAAAGCTTGCAAAGTATATCTAAAATATATAGAAATATGAATATCCCCCCAACACACACCCACACACATACAGGAAAGCTTGAAGAAGTATAGAAATCACCTGTAATTTGACACCAGAAACAAGATGGTTAATATATTATTGCACTTACTTTTCAGGTTGTGTGATTGTATATGTATGTATATACACAATATACATATTTTACAGAGTAGGCATCGTGTGTACAAGCCCTATGTAGTTTTATTTTTTCAGTAAATATATTTCATGGCATTAAATGTCTTCTACAACAGTTACGGGCTTCCATAGTATTCCTTTAGCATGAAATTTCATCAGTTTCCTTTCATTGGACATTTAACTTATTTTTATTCTGGAAGCATTAAAGAATAGTGTTATGAATAAAACCTTTGTAGCTAAATTTGTATGCATCTCACTAACTTATTTCTGAAAATAAATTCCTAGACGATCCAGAACATTCATGGTTACAAAATTGTTATTCTTTTTTTTTTTAAATTGTCATTCTTCTTCACGGATCTCCTATAGGAATGTTGGCCTTGGCCCAGGCGCCCTGTGAGAATGACCTGGCACCTACTCACACTCAGGAGCACAGAAAACTGTGCTAATGTGCTTCCTGTCTATGGATAAAAATATTTTCATTTTGGTTTTCAACTATCCCTGAATTTATTGTCTACTTATATTTCTTATTTTAAAAGATATGGGAATGATTCTTCTCATTTTGAGGTTTGTATTTACTTTTTACAATGCCTAGGTGATCTTTGAATAAGTCTTGCTGTACTTATCAGTTCAGAGAGCTTAAAATGTTCATTTACAGGTATGAAAGTCATTTGGCTACATTCTCAAGATCATGTGATTTGATTTTGTGGGGTCGAAAATCATAAATATATATGGTGATATATGGAGATAGATAGATAGATGATAGATAGATGGATAGATAGATAGATATTACCTGGAGATCTCAGAAATCCATTTAATCCATCAGGCTCAAAAGCTGGAAAAGCATTTGAAAGGGTTGTATTAAACAAAGAATAAAGTTAGCTCTGAGTGGATATTTTTCCATCACAAGTATCTCAGCTGTTGTTCAGAATGTGGGATGTTATTTCAGATTGTTAATTTATAAAAAAAAAAACAAAAAAAACCCAAGGATAGAATTGAATTACGCATGATGAAAGGAGATTCACATCTGCTAAGACAATCTGCAAGGCACCTTGAGGAGATAAAATCAAGTAAATGATGTATTAAATATTGTTAAAACTTCCTCCATCTATGGGGCCTTTGATTCAATGAGGACAGTAATCATAAACACAGTGGTAGCCCAGCTATTGGTATTTTTGCAAAAGAAGTAGGTCTGCATATAAGATAAATATTTCAGTACAGAAAGAAATACTCTGAAAATAATCATGTGGAAGCAATTGCTATTATAATAAGCATATGGTCCTGCTAATATAGAGTATTGCTTAATAATTGATATTACAGGGTAGGAAAAAAAGAGTAGAAAAAGTTATTTATTCTGGGCGACACTTTGTACATTCAGAATGGAAAAGACCCTAGTGAAATGCAAAACAATTAAGAGAATACAGACCCTCTTCCACTTCCGCTGATACACATTTATGGCTATGAACAACAAGGCACATTGGGAAGGCAGGAAGTATACAACTCAACTTAATCTGTCCCTCTGTGGTATTTTAGGCCCTCCACAATATAGTCCAATTTTATGTTTTTAGCCCTTGCTCCCACTTCTCCTCTAAATATATTTTCAGCTCCAGCCCAACTGGGCTACTTCCTTTTTCCAGAGCATATTCTTTCCTCCCCTGTGTCTTTGTTCATCCTGGTCCTATTCCCTTCACTTTTATTGTTATCCCAAGCCCGCGCATCTGTCACATTCTAATCTATCATCACAGAGTTACCTAAGATTCTAGGTCTTCTATCACACCATTATGATCTCTTCAACTGTCTGTGAGCACCCAATCCTTAGAATTCTGTAGCATTTTATTTATCGATTTCTTTTGGAATGTGGGGGAAATGGTGTAGCCTTCACCACGGTAGAGCAATAGATGAATTGAGATGTATTTTGGAGACAGAATATACAGAACTTGGGAAATGGTTGAATGTAGGAGTTGATGAAAAATAGCAATCAAGGATCTCTGACTTCAGCAATGGAATGGATCTCTAACTGCATAGAAGAGAAGACATTAGAAAGGGTAGGGTTTAACCAAAAATTTCATTTTCTTCATGGTTAAGTGGCATAAGACATCCAAGTAGAAAGGTATATGTATAGTTGTATAATTACTACAAATGGAACCTAGACAAGAGATCTGAACTGGAGACATCAGCTGGAGAATCAACATAACAGTGGTCTATAGTGGTATATACCCATGGAGGCTAATGAGCTCCCATAAGGAGAGAGGCAGAAAGAAGAATAAAGGCAGGGGCAAACTCTGACTAGCTCTTTGTTCAATGTTGGGCAAAGAAGAAGGAGCGCTCAAAAGAGACTGGAAACACATTTTTGGCTTAAACATAGTAGTTCTGCATTCATTCTTACATGATTTTCATTAGACTCAATGGCTTCCAGTTTGAGTGTGGCTGCATAATCTCGCAACTCAAAGTTTTCTTTTTCTTTTTTCTCCATAACCCTGTTGCCTTAATCAAAGGAGGCAAAACTGCATGGCCTTGGAACTTAAGTAAATGGGATAGGCTTTCTCATATGACTGGTAAACTGGTCTTTAGCATCATTTCAAAATGGATTGAGTAATGGGTGGCAACATTTAACTAGAAACTTTTACTGCTTTCAGAAAAGTATTGAGCACCTACTATTTATTAAGAAAAGGTCCTTCCTTCTTGGAACTTAGATTCTAGTTGGAGAGAAAGACAGTAAAAAATAAACATAGAATAAAAGAGGGAAATGGAGAGAAAGACATAGAGAAAGAAAGAGAGAGTGGGGGAGAGGAGAGAGAAGAGAAGAGAAGAGAAGAGAAGAGAAGAGAAGAGAAGAGAAGAGAAGAGAAGAGAAGAGAAGAGAAGAGA